>BHFT01026343.1:0-41142 GCA_004320025.1 Laticauda laticaudata
TCTCATATATTAGTTTCACCTTTTAAGTTGCATTACTGAAATAAATCAACTTTTGCATGATATTCTAATTTTCTGAGTTTCACCTGTATATATAGAATGTGCAAAACCAAAATATGTGTGGGAGAGAAGGAGACCATAATCATATTGCTGCTACCAATACTTAAGGAAAAACATTATGTTTATTTTCATGGATTTTCAAGTAGATAAGGCCTCAAGTCACAATCAAAATCTATAATAAAGATCCCAGTAAGGGCTGTATTGACTTAAAATAGTTTGAATCCCTTGTACACTTTAGAAGTGCTGGATTAGCATCAACAATTGAATTAGGTACAATTGACATTTCCATGGTTTATTTCCTGTGCAATGTTGACAATTACCCTATTATACATAAACACACATACAAGAGAGAGGGAGGGAGGGAGGGAGGGGGAGGGAGAGGAAAGGAGAGAGNCATAAACACACATACAAGAGAGAGGGAGGGAGGGAGGGAGGGGGAGGGAGAGGAAAGGAGAGAGAGAGAGAGAGAGAGAGAGAAAGAAATATAACAGAGTTATTTGGGGAAGGAATTGTTTGTTAAAAACCCTGATCCTAAATTAAACTTTAAAAATTTGGTATTATCTGTAATTTTTATTCTAGGTGAATTTTATATATGCAACAAAAGTGCTTACTTTTTCCCCAAGGCAACTACCAGAAGAACAAGAACTGCTGAGAACAGTAGTAAAGTGAAAAACCAGTAGTAAAGTGAAAAAAAGTGTTCAGTTCATTAAAAAAAATAAAAACCCATGCTGAAATTAAATCTTGGTCTAGTGAGCAGATGGATCATGACCAGTATTCAATTCATATGTCATTTTCCTGAAACTAATTATTTGTTTTTGTAGCCTTTCAGCTTAGGGACAAGAGAAATTTGCTTGAATTATATTTTAATGCCAATTTATCTAATTTGTATTTTCCAAGTATATGCAAACCAAAATACAATTACCCTTCAATATTCATATTCTTCCAATTTTATGACGCATACATTAAAGAAAATGCACATGAATTGCATATATTTGTGAAAATAGCATAAAGGAAATTGGAACAGGGAAAATTGCTATCAAGATTGTGTACATTAAGCAGTTTTGCATAAAAAATATAGTGTTAGGAGAAATAGGCATGAAAATGAGTACAATTTTTCATGCTGATATTTTTTAAAAAATAATAATGTAAATTAATATAATTTGCAGAATAAATTTTAGCTTGGAAAAAATGCAAAACTGATAAAAATAGAAATTGATAGATCCATCCATGGCATATTATTCATTATTTGCATAGTCCTGCTAATTTTTTCCCCCAAAATGTTGGAAGATTCTTATTTTTCTATTTGACTGCAATAGTTAGTCCTTGATTTATGCAGCAGTCATGGATCTGTTCAGAGGATGGTTGATACCTTGGTCAGAGCCAGACTAGAATATGCACTAAATCCATGTATGCATTTAATGTTACCTTATTTTTGAATTTTCCGCCTTGTAATAAATTATGATTTGGGATTTTTTCCCCCCACTAAGATGTGATGTAGAGTAAAAGGATTATTAACGAACTCATCTCCCTCCCACAATCATGATCCTTTTTAGGACTTGGAGCGCTATTTAAGTAGCAATAGTTATATTAAATATATGTAGGCATTTAATGTTTTGACTAACGTGTCTTTGAAAAGCATGCAAATGTCAGCTCTTGCTCTTAATAATAATGAAGAAGTCAAAATCTTTGCAGGAATCATATACAAGAATGAATGTGAAATGAAATTGCACATGATGGAATAAAACAAAAGTTGTTAATTTCTAAAAAGCTTGTTCCTAAAGAACTTATTTCTGAGGCACATTATGTGTCCTACATATGAGAAAGATGCAATTTAATAAATCTGAAGTAATTTCAATTTATAATGAACATTTAAAGGTTTCTTTGTTTAAGTTGAAGTTTGGTGGTACAAATTCAGTATTCTAATAGCAGTCCTATTCTATGGAGACAAATTCAGCTCTAAGATGGAACAGAAAATACAGGGAATCTAAATTCTGTTCCTTACCCAACACCAAACCCAGATAAGGCATAATTGACACTATTCTATGGGGAAACTGAATATTCAGCAGATGGACCATGGAAAGGAATCAACCTCAACACTCACTTAACATACAATTTGTCTTTCACCGAAGGTTGCTTACATGAAAGGAAAACACTCTATGCCAATTACATATTTGATTCCTCTTAAGTGTTTAAAGGGCTTAGGTCGACACTGGCAGACGGATGCCAAAACGTATTCAAAAAGGACACAGCAGAACGAGCAAATTTTTCCCATTTCAATTATTATTTCCGCTATCTCAAAAGTGCCCCAAATTTGCCATAAACAGAGCGCGACAACACAATGGAAAGGAACGGACGTGGGGCAGGACTCTGTAGCTGGCCCACCGTAAAACCCGCGGATATGTTCGTAGGAAGCCTAGCGGATGAAGCGGATGACACATCTTGCCAGGGCTTCCGTGGGGAGAACACGAAGCGGACACGTAGCTAGAAGGAGCGGATGCGTTGGATTGGCGTAGCATATGACGCCGGATGCCATCACCTGACACCTATAGGAATGCCTAGCGGCATGCAAAGCATTTCACTGCGCATGTGGGGAGGATGAATTGCGTAACCTCCGGCGCGATATAAAAGGAGGCAGCCCAAGCACGTCAGCATTCAGAGGAAAGACCTGCTACCAGAGACATTCTTGAGAGAACACCATGGGCGAAAAGAGGAAGCCGTGCCTACTCCTGCCAGCCCTGGCAAGGAAGGGAGCAGAACCACCATCCCCACCCCCTGCGCGTGAGCGTGTGCTGAAGCTGCTGCTTGCTCCGAACATCAGAAGGTGGTCCCGTCGGTGGTCTCCCTGGTGCCCTTTTTTAATCCCCCCTTTCCCCCCCCTGGTTGTTTGCTGGTGCGTTCTTCCTGCGGGTCTGCTGCTGCTTGGTGCTTCTCCTTGCGGGTGCTGCTGCTTCTTCTGCTTGCTGGTGTGCTTCTCCTGCTCCTTGCCCTGCTTGCGTGCTGTGATGCGACCAGCCCCAAGGCCCTCAAAGCCCTGCTGCTGAAGGCCCTGAAGACCCCTGCCAGAGGAAGAAGAGGCAAAACAAGGAGAGGCGGACAGGAAAACAGTTACTCCATTTCCGAACAAGACCATGACGAGAGGAGCGTGCTGGCAATTCTGAGGCGAGAACGCAGTACCTGAGGAGGAAGGGCCACAGCCTCTATCACACACCAAGTGGAAGCAGGCAGCTGTGTGAGAGAGAAAGGCGGAGAGCCTGGGCTACAACTTCAGATGTACTCCTTGGGTTGGTGGAAATGCACATGCACACCCCGGTTATGGCCAAGCTGCACTCTGAAGAAATCCGGCAGGCGCTGTTCAAGCTCACTGAATGGGTCAGGCCAGACCCAATACTGGATACGTAGAAATTAGAAATGAGGAGACCTATGTCAATGCAGGTGCAGGCTTCCTTGAAGAGGTGAGATCCGCCACCGAGAGCAGCCCCTCTGTCAAAAACCCTCTCCCTCAGACAGCCCACAGAGAGCCATCCTCTTCCAGCCAGGAGGACCACTGACAGATGTCCAAGGGCGCAGGGTGTCTTCTGCGAGGGCCCCACAACCAGCAGAACCCCCCCAACAGCTGCACTTCCCCATGCCAAAGGAGTACGTGGAATGAATTCCCCTTCTCAGATAGGAGCAAGAAGAACAGCCCACCACAGAGACCAAGCCCACACCCACCCCCAGCTCCACCCCTCCACAGAAAGGGACAGAGAGAGGGCAGCACTGGAGGGAAACAAAGAGCCCACTGTCCGCTTGGAGATCAGGGTCACACAATGCAAAGCCAGCACAGATCGCCACTCCCAGGCTTGGATCCACTTCGATCATACCATCCTCAACCCGCAAAGCCCTTCATCACGTAACGTATGAGCCAGACTCCTCATGGATCATGGCCCGAGGCCCAGCAGTACCAGGCGATGAAGGAGAGGATCTATCTATCTCTTCGCACCACCCTCCAGGCCCAGGCTGAACTGCCTCCTACCCATTCCAGGTCTGCGCCTCCACCCCAGGTAGATGTACAGGCCCCTTCCATGGATGTTCAGCAGCCCCACACCTACCAAGGCCTACCCACTACCAGGACTTTCCCACAGCAGAGCAGTCCTTCCCATTCCACACCCAGGTTCCTCGGACGCCACAAAATGCCACAGATTGCCTCACCTGACCCAGCTCCTGCAGACCAGACAGGCCCCCACTACACTCCTGCCTTCCTCCACCCCAGAGCCAAGCCCCCTTCCTCAGAACATCTGTCCAATTAGTGTTGGGCCTCACATCCAGGTCCTGAGGAAGTACCTCTCAAACCTGCACAGGACTGAGTCAGCTCTCGAGAGCTTCCTGCACACACCATCTCCTGTTGCTACTCTGGGGCTAGGGCACCCCAATGGCGGCCCTCAGACGCAGCACTCCAGCAACAAGCCTCTGCGCACAGTCCCTAGGCCCCTTTACATCTGAGACCATGGGGCACGCCTCAGAGTGACTGAGAAGAGGTGGCCTAGATGGATAACTGAGGTTGTTCCTGGGCTCACCTTATCTTTGCTTAAGACCACCTATACTGGGGCATTTTGCTTTTAAATAAAAGTCATACAGTTGTTATTAATAAAGTATATCTTTGCTTCACCACACTTGGTTCATTTTTCTTTACTTAATAAAGTGTAATGGGTAAAACTTTGAAAAAAGCGGCTTAAGCCTGTTGGCTATAGCCTGTGGGAATTTGTAAGGATAGCTTGGGATGCGAATAGCATGATGGGACGGTAATGATAGCTGTGGATGGGATAGCTTGTGGGAGGCTAATGGGTTAATGCATAGCTGTGGGCATGGGTAAGCGATAACGCGGGATAAATGGATAGCTGTGGGTATGCGGTAGAGGAATAGCTGTGGGATGGGAAAAGATAGCCTGTGGGATAGAATAAACCTCCAGTGCAAGCATAGTGGGCACTGTCGATGGTCACACCCTCCCAGCGGCCCACACATATGACCGTTTATTATTAATAACACCTTTAAATCATTGATCGAACACATTTCAAACATTAAACACAACTCTTTATTCAAATGCCCTGTTCATTGTTTAGCCCCCCACCCACAACATGGCCCCAATCTCCATCAGTTGTGATGAGACAGGCTGAAGGAAGCATCCATAAAGCATCCTATCATCCTGTCTTGCCACTCCACTGCTCCAGCTGGGGAGTTGCACCCAGTGTTTCAGGGAGTTGCGCTGCTTCTACTTCCCTTCACTTGAGCTCCATGTTGGGGCCTTCGCATATCCTGAGTGTCTATCAGGTTTTGTCCTATGCCTCCAATTTCACCATGGCTCCATTGTCCCCCAATTGCCTTGTTGGCTGTTCCCACAAGCCTGTTCTGCAAAATACTGGCAATGTGGTACGGTGCTGCATGAGATTGTGCAGGAAGTGCAGCAAAGCTTCCATTGATGCTCTCACAGTTGTGGCGATGCTGCATGATGGTGAGAGTGGTAATACCTGGAACCTGTTGGCCAGGATGCCAAAGCATTCTCCACCACCCGTCTTGCCCTGGACAGCCTGCTAGTTTGAAGCCATCCTCTTCTTCCTACAGGTGGAGGTATCTGAACTTGTAGGGCTTCATGCAGGTGTTCTGAGGGGAGAAGGCGTCATCACCCACATGAAGTAGGCACATCTTGTGTGTCATACTGGTAGGGGGTCTGAATCTGGGGAGAACCCATGAGGAGGTTGCATTCCAGCCCACACTGAAGTCACTGGCATGTATATCTGTATCTTGAATGCTGACCCGTTGCCTGAAGCATCGATGTACATGACTTGTCATCAGCATCAACCAGTGGCAAAAAGAGGATGATGCTGGAAGAAGCCCTTGTGTAGTTGAAATAATTGGACCTGAGGTTGGCTGGAGCGGTTGCAGGCACCTGCTTCCCATCTATGGCTCCAATTGTGTGGGAACATTGTCGCAAAACCTCTGATACCACTGCTCTGAAACGTTTCCTCCAGGCTTCTTCAGAGCGTGTGAGAGCACTGGAGAGCTTCCTCCACGTATTCTTTCAACTGATGGCCTGCACCACTTCTCATGAACCACAAATGCTGGATGATGTTGTGTGCACCCCTCCAGCATACTTTGCATGGTTTCTGTATGTTGGTCAGGAGGCCAGGTGGTGCAGAGTCAGTGCCACTTTCAGTCCAGCGTCCAGGCTGGATGAAGTTGGTGTTTGCCTCCGTCAAGAGCCTTGGGTCTCAGACGCTCCACAAACTTCGTCAAACAATGCTTAGGGGGTGGGCTTCACTCAGTGAAGTGCTGGAATATAGTCGATGAGAAGATCTTCATTCCTCAGCTCCACAAAAATCAGCTTGGTCAGAGAGTCAACATCTTCTCCTTGATTCTCATCTGTGCGGGACCCAGACAGCTCTTGAGCTCTGTGGAGTCCTCCTTCTCCTAATGCGTAGAAAAGGTGAACACAGTTTTCTTGAAGAGGGCTTGGTTCTGGTGTTGAATGATGGTGGCTACCCAAAAGGACTGTGCGATTGATCCCATTGGTGAGATTAAATGGATGATGTGGAAAGAGCTAAGGGCCAAGGCTGAAGACAAGGGTCTGCACACCAGGGCTGCGTGGACTTGATAGTGAGTCCAGAGTGATTTCCTCCCCCTTTTTATAGGAAATGTCGGTTTTCCACTGAGGTGGTTCGCGTGTCCACATTACCTAGACACTTGCCAGAATCCTAGAAAATATCTGAGATACATCCCATCATACGAACGTTTTGTTCAAATTGTTTTAATGACTTTTTTTATGTCCCGGAGGGTGCTCTGCTTTCATCCTTCTATGTCCGTTGCTCTAACGGCTGGTGTGACATTCCGCATACCTTTTGCTTCTCTCCCTCCTTTCTGCTTTCTGCTGGAGCGGATGTGAGTTGCGCGGATGGCCAGGAGGATGTCGAGAGCGTTTACATCGGACTGTAAACGGGATGACAATGGACGGAGAATGTTGTGCCCGTACTGTGTCGGCGGATGTAGCTCGTACGCGGCGGAAAGGTTTCATCGTGCCTCAGAAAAAGGTTTTGTGCAGCTCAAAAGCTTTTTTTGAGCAGATGAAATAGCAGTAGACGGGTATGTTTGACGGATAAGTGCATATGAAAGACATACGCCAGTGAGTACACAACGGAATGGCATCGCGTTTTCCTATATTTCCAACGGATGGCAAGCTTTTTTGTCCGTTTTACATCCTCTTTGCATCCATTGGTGCAGTGTGACATGGGCTTTAGGGTATTTTTTGGAACTTTGCAAACTTAAATGCTCATTTGAATCTATAGTATTATGTATACTTTCTAGGACTATCCTTTTTTTCCCCCAAAATCAGGATTGTTTCTTTTTTTAAAACTACAGTACCTAATCAAGATAATACTATTCATACAACATATTAAATAAGCTTGTATTAGGTTGGACATGTCCATGATTAATCTATAGGAACACTGTTAAGAAAAGCAACCAATAATAGGCTCATTTCTAAGATAAGGTTTTATGTAAGTTAAAAGAAACCCATCTTCAGTTTTTATTTTATTTAAAGAGAAACTGTATCTCCCTCTCCCCTATTTAGGGGAGTTAATGGGGCTGATTTTCTAATGGCAGTCCAGAGGAAATATTGTAATGATGGATCACAGTTTGAATTACAAAATAGCCTCTAGGAACAGCTTTAAATACATTGATTATGTGGCTATCCTAAGAGACAACAGTAATTAAAATTATGTCACAGATTGGATCAAGACATGTTAATATTTCATTAGGCAATAAGTGAGTCTTGAACAGGTGTCCATTGTTTTCAAGGGCTTTACCAGTGTGTGAGTTAATTCTGCCTTAAGCAAATAGTTGCCTCTTTGATTGTGTGTAAGAATGAATTTGATGTTTAATTACTGGGCATTATAGCCATAATCTTTGAACGTATATTGTATGCGCTGTGCTCTGTGCTTAATTTAATGATAAAGTGCTTTCTTAATATGCTTGTCTTTTATGAGTTTCCATAGTATAAAGGCCAAAAACTTAAACTTAAACATTTAAATTAAATATTAATATTTCTAGCCATGAACAATCCAATGTATATAAATGCTCTATTTATAACATTTGTAGAAAACATTCAGAATGATTTTTAAGATAAGAATTATTACATCTTAAAACAATTAAAATTATAATAAATAAAAAATAAAAGCCAGCATATAATGTGTACGTGTAGAATGAAAAGGCTATTTGGAAAGGGAAGGTATTTAAATTCATTAAAAATATATAGCAGGAGAAAAATTAATAAAGTTAATTTTGTAGTTATATAATTTAAGTTATATGTAGTATTGATTTATGTAATTATATTGTTTAAATTGAAAAGCCTAAGAATCTCTTCTGACTTTATAAAAAATATGTAGAAGGTGACAGCTGGACTTCTCTGTGGAAGGCAACACCGAATAGATCACTGAAGGAAAAAGGGTCATTAAAGTATATTTTGCTGAGATAAAAGCCTTGGATAGTGAACCATCAGGTCACTGATGGATACATGTTGGAAGAAACTGTTTCTTAAGTCTCCAAGTCCCTTACTTTCACAGGCTTTAAAAGTTACAGCAATTTGCTAAAGATTTTGAAACAGAGTAAATACTATACTGCTTGTCTTTTTAAACACATCCCTATTTACAATATATTGCAATATTTCTAGTGAAGGATTACTTTGTAAAACTGAGATATTATCTTGATTAAAGTTTCTGTACTCTCTAAGGATCTAAACGCTTCTATATTTGAAATTATGAACAGGATTTTTTGAGGGAAGACAACCCCTCCAAAAGAAAACAAACATCTGAGCAGATGAAGCCCACAGTATTTCTGTGTCTGAACTGACAAAATATTTCAGCTTATTGATCCTCATTTAGTCTATTTCTATTGTCACGTACTAGATTAACAATGAAATTAAAAAAAGAGGAGTTGATCATTTAAAGTGACCATTTCTACATATTTTCCAGTATTATATTGGAGTTGAAGTTAATTATCCATCTTAATGAATGCTCTTGGACTAATGCAAATAGAACAAATCATCATCAATAGGATGTAATCTGTGGGCTGTATACTTCAACAGGCCAGCTCTGTTCAATCAGACTGAGGCAAACAGCTATAATTCCTTTTCTATCTTGACTAGAATTTGTAGAACTGGATGTATGATGTATGCTGCATTT
The DNA here is from genome assembly GCA_004320025.1 of Laticauda laticaudata. NCBI lineage: Eukaryota > Metazoa > Chordata > Lepidosauria > Squamata > Elapidae > Laticauda > Laticauda laticaudata. Next base: position 9,264 of record BHFT01026343.1, read on the forward strand.
TCAGCTTTCAGTCCCAAAATAATGATGCTGATCATGAGCCAAAGCTTCTTATTTTTACCATTTTACCATAATCAGAACAACTTCTATAACTTTCAAAAATATTTGTACAAACATGGGTTGCATTGCTTAAACAGGGTTCTTTTTTTTAATGCCAAGAGAACATAGTGATTGCAACTAGACTATACAGGTAGTCCTCGACTTACATCAGTTCATTAATGACCTTTTGAAGTTGCAATAGCACTGAAAAAGTGACTTATGACAGTTTTTCACCCTTATGGCCATTACAGCATCCCCCATGGTCACATGATCAAAATTCAGATTGATTCATATTTTATGATGGTTGTAATGTCTGGGGGTCAATGTGATCCCCATTTGTAACCTGACAAAATCAATGGGGAAACCAGATTCACTTAACAACCATGTTACTAACTTAACAACTGCAGTCATTCACTTAACTGTGGCAAAGAAAGGTTATAAAACTGGGCAAAATTCATTTAACAAATGTCTACTAACATCAAAACATTTTGGAATCAACTACCTATAGTTTTTAGTGATTTAAATTGAGGAGTTGTGAGAGGATTTCAAGAGCAGTCATAACATTTATAACGCTGATGTTAATGTGAATATATAATGCTGTCAATATATTAGAGATTGTTTTTCACTGTTCTTTGTTTCTCTGTCTGACATTTGTTATTAATAATAATAATAATTGCTTGTGGTAATTTAAATAAAATAAAATAAAACAAAGGGCATTCATACTAGTCTTTTTACTGGTTTTCTTGTTAGAAAAAATAGGTACTTTCTCCCCTTATTCTTCTCTCCAAATTAAATTTCCTGTGAAGATGATTTAACTTCTGTCAACAAATCATGTTCATATTACAGATATTTTTCTATGTAATATAATTTACTGTAAATCAAAGTCATAATGATTTCCTTTTAACTGCGATCCTGTTTTGTATAAATGGACATCCTGCCAGGATTATAGTGTAAAACAAATGCTACTTACCACTTTGAATTTCGGGGTATTTAACTTTATTCAGCTTTATATACAGCATTATACCTACCAGTGTTCTATCCTCAACTTTTCAGTTATTTTCTTTCTTTTTAACCTGCATTATAGATTCTGGTAGTGTTTTAAAGCAACAATCAACCTTCCTGAAGCAGAAAATAAATAACATTAGCTTAACTGCTAAAAATTAGAGCAAGCAAGCATTCTCTAACAATGCTGAGGTGCTCTGAAACAATTTAGAAATGCAGAACTAAGAAAAGAAATTTGAGTGTGAATAAAATTGGCAGCAGTTTTCTTATATAAAATCAAATTTATCATCCACACTCAAATAATAAGAATATCACAAAATAGAGAAGAATACTGGTTAAGAGCAATTGTGATTAATAATATTAAATTTGTGACAAAAATAAAACTGTGTTGGATCCTGGTACCTTTCCCCAATCTAGTACTTCCCAGATGTATGGGAATGGAGATTTTCTGAGATACTTCTGCATCAGCATTTGGAGAGCTGGAAGTGACAAGTTGGGAATGCCTCATCTGGTATCTCTGGTTCAGAGGTGGTATTCAGCAGGTTCTGACCACTTCTGGAGAATTGGTAGTAGAAATTTTGAGTAGTTTGGCGAACTGGCAAATGCCACCTCTGACTGGCCCTGCCCCCATCTATTTTCTGCCTCCCGAGTCACAGCTGATCGGCTGGTCTTCTTTTGTTGCCCTGCACAGGAGAACGGGGCTGGAAAGCAGGTTAGTGAGGTGGGGAGGGAATGGGTTTTTGGAATGGGTATCCTTCCCCTGCCATGCCCACCAAGCCACGCCCACAGAACCGGGACTAATTTTTTTTTATTCCCACCACTGTTCTGGTTGCAGTTGACTCTATCATAGACAGCTTCTTTGTTTGCCAGATTATTTGATTAGTCTAATTTATGCAAGAGAAATTACAAGTTGCATTTACGCAAAGCCAGTTTTTATTTATTTAGCGTATGGTGTTTGTATATTGAGAAGCCGAATGTCTACAATGTCATTATGGTTTGATTGCCCAAAATTGCTAGTTTGTTTAGCTCACAAGGGTGTGCAATGTAGGGTTCACTGCAGGAGGCAAATTATCTCTTCACACAGAGTGGCTAACAACGTTCTGCAGAAGTGTTTTCTCCACCAATTTCACCTAGCATTTAGGCAGGTCTGGTGCTGGTTGGTTTCTTCTTACTGCAGAAGTGCCATCAGCTTCTCACAATAGTGGTTCCTATTTATCTACTTGCATCTTACATGCTTTTGAACTGTGTTAAAGCCAGTGTAGGAGTATTTAAGTCTTAAGACCTATTTTCCTAATTTTAATGTAGAACCTGGGAAGAAATTAATAAAATATAAACAAAATTCTTCATATAAAGAAAGGTCTTGGGGTGGAATGGGGAGATGTGATAAAGTGAACTGAGGTTATGTATAGTACAGTAGGTTAAGTCATAGAATGCCTGCTTGGCTGCTTTTCTTTCTGTTATCAGTCTGCTGAAATAAGATTTATACAATTGAACTTTAGGCAATACCACTGAGTTTGTCATACTGGATTTTTTTCCCTTTGGTTGTGACTTTGCTTCATGAGACAAATGAAACCCATGTTTTATCTATATCTCATAATTGTAAGATTTCCTCTGATTCAGCTGGGAATCTAAGATATCTTATAAATCAATCATTATTTTGCCTTTCCTCCAAGGAAGCCCTTTACTAGAACAAATATAAATGTTCTCCTTTTATCACACTAGACAATTTTAGTATGTTTATAAAAAGCAGATAGCAGTCTTTTTGGAACATTATGTTTCATGCTAGAATTGGATAGTGAGAGAAGCTTATGCCCCTGTCACATTCTAGTCTCTGCTTGGAAGCCTCTAACAATGGAGACCCCAGGTATCAAGCTGAGCCAAGAGTGACATGGAACAATTCAGCCAGAATTCAATTCTTTATTTGTTTACTATCAACCGTCCCTTTGGCATATGCAGCAAAAGAAACTCCTGATATATTATTTTACCAAGACTATAACTTTACTGATAGATCCATACACTACAGGCATATATACACTATATACTTCTATACACTATAGAAGAAGCGAAGCTAGTTCTGAGGTTTTCATGCGAAAAACAGCATGGTTAATTTCTGTGTTTTTATTTTGGGAAAACTGTCTGCACTTTTGGAAAGTTCCCATTGCATAACCTTGAAGTGTCAGGATTTTCTCAGGCTGCAAACAGCTCACATAAATTCTCACTTTCCCTCCCAGCTTCCAATACATTCCAAGCATTCTCCTCCCCCCTTTCATTTCTGTTGTTACCAGTCAGACAGCCTTTCTTATAGCAGACAGAATCTTGCCACACTAAACCCTTACTACTCCCAGGATATAATGGGAGCTTCTAGGGTGTAGCTATTGTTGCTCACTTCAGCTGTCTCCTTTCCAGCTCTGTTCGATGATGACTATTGTCTGCCTTCTCTTTCTGTTCCCTCCTTCATGGGAAATTGCTGTATCACTATGGTCCATCACTTAGCCACTGTGTGATGGGCATCATCTATTATACTAATATAGGTAGTATTCAGGAGTGGGATTCTACCAGTTCGCACCTATTCATTAGAACCGATTGTTAACATTCTAAGCAGTTTGGAGAACCGGTTGTTAGAAGCAATTACTGGCCTAATCCTGTGAGGAAGTCAGGAAGGAAACATTCTGGTGTTGCTCACAGAAACTGCCTCTCCATTAACACTTATTACATTCTTGGCAGGACAAGANCTTCCTGTGTCAGGAACATCTCTGGAATTATTTTCCCCTCCTTTTCTGGTACTTTGCTTGTGTGGAATGACCATTCAAAGTTACAATGGCACTGAAAAAAGTGACTTTTGACCATTTTTCACGCTGACAACTGTTCTAGCTTCTCCACAGTCATGAGAAGCTAGGTGAGGAGATGCATGCCTCAATGTGAGTGATATTGAGTTGGCCACACCCAGCCGATAACATGACCACCAAGTCATGTCCACCAACTAAGCCATGCCCACAGAACTGGTTGTTAAAAAATTTGAATCCCACCCCAGTAGTATTTGCATAATAAACCCAATTGGAACCAGCAACACAGTCATTAAGTAAAACATCACGTGACCATGCTATACTTATGATATCAATTTCATGATAATTGTTAAGCAAATCACATGCAGTTGTTAAGTGAGACACCACATGACCACAACTTGTCATTTTACTGATGGCTTTTCCATTGATTCTATTTGTTGGAAGCCAACCATGAAACATGAATATAGTGAACATGTGACCCTGGGAAGCTTTGGTGATCATTAGCACCTACTAGTGAAGTGCCTGAAGGCAACTATCTCACTGCTGGGAGGTTGATATGGTTATAAACTCCAGTCCCAGTCATAAAGTTGCTTTTGCAGTGCCATTGTAACTTTAAAGGTTTGTCATGTCACTAAAGAGGGCACTCATTAAATGAGATCTATTTGTAACTGAAATATGACACACACACCCGATCTAATTTACAAAGAAGTTGAGAACAAATTTCTGAAAATATTTAGCTAAGGTTGATATCAACAACAATAGCAAAATAATTGTATATGAATCTGCTTTCTCTTTGGATCTATTGTCAATTCCATGATAAAGGCTTAATTGTATTTATGAAGTTTTGAGTTTTGTCATAAATATGATAAACTATATGTTCATATAAAATATTTTCAGGAAGTTTTTCAGATGGCCTTCATTTTGTTCCATCTCTCATCCCTTTCTACTGTTTTCTCCCTCAATGGAAACTGCACAAAATAGCATGGAGCTTAGAATTGCTCTGCAAGCATCTATTGTTCAAAATCTGATTTTAACCTTGCAATAAAGATTACTTTATGTATTCTGCTTAATGTGATAGGTAGTAATTGTTTGTCAAGGCTAAGTGCTATAGGACAAAATACTTTCCTAAAATAATGTTTTTGTAATTGTAGAAGAAGCATTCTAAAGGTCTAGAAAAAACTGCTGAATAAAAATGTCAGAAATTGAATGCGGTTCTAATTTTTATTTTATTCTTTTTATAAAAAATTTTTTTTTCAATTAAATGCCTTTTAAAGCTACTAGGATACTGAATTTGAACAAAAGTAGCTTTTTCCTTTAAAACATCATGGAATAAAATAGTGAAAGGTAAAAAAAAATTCTTTAATTTTTATTTTGAGATCAATTGTACACAGACTGCTATTGTCCACTTTGACTGATAGCAGGTTCTGAGGAAGATGGCCTTCCAACCCTTGACAACCAAACTTGATGCTTTCTAAATAGATACATAAACATAACATACTGTATTATCTTTTTCTTCAAAAATGGGTGTAGCTATCTTTTCCTCCATTTTTAATGGCTTATTGAAAATCCCATTCAGCCTTGGAATCTGCTATTTTCCTCCAAGAGTAGGGAAAATCAAAGGTGCTTTTGATTCTCAAAATAATAAAAGCTTTCAGGGAAGGGGATTTTGGTTTTTCTTTTAAGTTTGTTTTAAAATGGGAATGTTTAAGAAAATGGAGTGGGGAAGGGCTTCAGCAAATGCATTCCTTTCATATGGAGAAATGTGTTCTTGGATGTGTTGTGCTCCCTCCCAAGTTATAGAAACGAGATCCTCATATCTAAGCTAAGGATATCTATTCAAGAGGGAGCCATATCTACAACCAGATTGTCATTATTTTTCTGTAGCACAGTAGTGCAGTTCCAGAGGAATTCATAACTAGTTCATTTTGAAAAAGTGGCTATTTCACACAAGGAATTGCTGAAGCAACCCCAACCTACCAACCCACCTCAGTCCCCACTATGCTGCATTTTGGGGTATACAACATAATAGGCAGTATTGGATCCACAAAACAGCAACTAATCAACAAGAGAAAGAAGCTTCTCATTACTGAAAATAGAAAAGATCCTTGGAAGGGGAGGAGGAATGGTATGCAGTGCTGCATGAATTGTTAAAACAGCCTTTTGCTCTGTACAACTCCTTCACACTCACTCTCCCTCCTCATTCTTCTCTTCTCCCACTTGTCATTCTATTGCTGGTTCCCTTTGCCTCCCTCCTCCCTGCTGTATATTTCCTACTTGTTCTTCTCATGCTGCTTTTCTTGCTGTTTCGCCATCTTTCCACTACCTTTTGGCATCCCAGCTTTTCTTCACGTCTCCTCCCTCTCCTCGCTTGCTGGTTGTAATTTCTGCTTTCATCATCCTTCTTCTTCCCTTCCCACTTCCTGATTCTTCTTTCCAGCTGTTCTTTGTTGTGCTTGTTGCTTCTCTCCCCAGATCAATTTTTTGATGTTGCCATTATTCATCTATCTGCCTCCTGTCGCTGCACACTGTCAAGAGCCTTCATGGAAGCTTTTTGAACATTGGCTACTTTATAATTCCTGATCAAGCAGAAGGACCAGTAGAATGGGCCATATGCACAATTTAAGCATGTTAGATATTCTCCTTTTTTATAAGTTCTCTCCAGCATTTACTATTTCTGTGTTGGGGGTTGGGTAGCATTATGAGTATGAGTATGAGTTTGAAAGAGTATGAAAAGAATATGAAAATACTTCCTCCTTTGTGGAAAATATAATACTTTTTGTGTAACAATTAGTTCTCAATCCGGAACATCATAATTACCTGGAATGGTAGATTTCAATGTTATGCCTTATGTGTCCTGCCTTTCAATGTTGCATGCACCCTGACTAAAAACCAGGTGATAACACCGTTGTTTAGATTACTAGAGTGTTATTTGATTATTGAAAATATATTGAGGATTTGCTTGCAGGAAGGACTTAATTCCTGGAATTTACAGAGAAAATTTATCAAGATAGAGCAGAATAAAATTTGTCTGTGAGACTTTACAAAATTTGTGCTGGTCAGAGACAAATTGTATCAAAAGGATCAGTGATGTGACTTAGCTCAAAGAGTTCTTTAAGTAGATCATTGGGAGTTTAGTTGCCTCCAGATATGTTGCAAGCTTTCAGTGCTTAATTTGTGTGGTATGCATTATCATCCCCATTATACTGTGTGTGTGTTCTAAATATTTATACGATCATTCTAGTCTTATAATATCTTATACTGAACAACCTTTTAAATGTCATATGTGAAGTGGTTATTATAGCTCCAGCATATAATGGGATGGGAAAGAGAATAGAATAGAATAGAATAGAATAGAATAGAATAGAATAGAATAGAATAGAATAGACCTTGGAGGTCTGTTCCAACCCCTGCAAGAAGCCATATACCATTTCAGACAAATTGTTGTCCAATCTCTTTTTTAAAAAGTCTAGTGTTGGAGCATTCATAATTTCTGGAGGCAAGTTGTTCCATCAATTAATTGTTCTAACTGTCAGGACATGTCTCCTGATACTAAGTTGCTTCTCTCCTTTATTAATTTCCATCAATTGCTTCTTGTTCTGCTTTCAGGTACTTTGGAGAATAGCTTGACTCCCTCTTCTTTGTGGCAGCCCTTGAGATAATGGAGGACATCATGTCACCCCTAGTCCTTCTTATAATTAAACTAAACATACTAACTATTATAAAGTGGCATTAACATTTCATGTGATCTTGATTCTATCCCTCTGTTAATGCAGCCCAGAACTGTATTGGCTTTTTTGGCAGGTATAGCACATTGCTGGTTCATTTTTAAGTGATTATCCACTGGGACTCCAAGTTCCCTCTCACAGTTACTACTATTGAGCAAGGTACCACCTGTGCATTTGGTTTTTCTTGCCTAAATGTAGAACCTTTCTTTTTTTCAAACTGAATTTCATTTTGTTAGATTGTGTCCAATGTTCAAATCTACTGTATAGTTTGCTTCAAAGTATTGTTCCTTTTTCGGTGTTATAGAATAGGACTGAGAGTTTACAACCTCAAATAAATAAATGTCACATACCAACTTTAGAAAGATTGGAATTTCCCAGACACATTCTGTTATAAAGTGCTGTTCTTCTCACCTTATGCATGCATTAGATGAAATGAGTTTTCATTGCATCTGAAATAACACAGCTTGTGGGCCCTTCTCACATATTTTTTGGAGATACGTATAGTGCAGACATATATTTTAATCATTATTAGATTATTAATCATTTTAGACTTCTTAACTTTCTCTATATAGTATTTGTTTTACTATCTTCATGCAACCAAATTGTCCTTAACATGAGAATACCAAAAATTTACTGTTGCATCTGTTTTGTAAGAGTTTGTTCTGTTAGATCAAATCTCCCCTATGTATGCTGGTTAGGAAGCCATATTTTTATTAAAGTTTGTTTGTAATATGAAAACAGCAATGAATAAAAGCCTTACACTATTTTATTCAGACACTGGGACTTTGTTTTTAATTATGACACAAGCTCTAGGGAAGCCCACTGAAGGAATGAGCAAATTATCATGAATAGTTATAATGCTCCCCTCAGAATACTGGATTTAGTTTCTCCCACAAAAATACGTGAGCATTCCTAGGAAGATACTAAAATATTGATTAAGTGCTTTCTTTAACTGCTCTTGTCTCTGAGAGGGCATAAAAGAAGTCATATTCAGAGAAGGGAAAAATTGATTTGAAATTCATAAGATTACCTGGCTGTGTTATATATTTTTTATTCACATAATATGCTTGGCCTTTTCTTATTCCTATTCTTAAATGTTTAGTGTTACATGACTGCTGCCAGTTTGTTTCATATCCATTCTTTAGATCTGTGGCTTTCACCATTAAATATATAAAAATAGTTTGGGATTGCATGCCTCTAACAAGTTGAACATTCATCTAAAGCTGCAAATCTTTAACCAAGATTCTTAACAAGAAGTAAGGAACTATGGATGCTGCAACTTTCTCTGAAACAGCAGCTACTAATGTTAATAGACCAGAAATGATTATAGTAGCAGTATAGACTTTTAGTGAGCAGTTTATTCTGTATCAAGGGATGACTAAAAATGTCACAACTGTAGATTGATTCTTTTTTTTAAGTAGAAATTTAGATGGGACATAAACTGGCATATCCTTATTGTAATTTCTATAGATATTGATTTAGATTTGGATATCAAATTAGTCAGCATGACATTCATACTTTCTTCCAAATCACTTCTGCTTTCCTAAACTTTAATTTCCTCATTGTCAATTTAAGCAATTTAGTGGGGGGCAGAAAGCTGAATTGTCATCCATCAATTCAGAGGTGTATCAGTAAATTCTATTCATTATTCTGCCCACTCCTGCTTAGGATTCAGTCAGCAAGCACACCTTTAATGTTATTTGAGCAAAAAGGGACAGGGATAATTAAAATTTTAGTTGCACTTAGTTCTTGTTGTAATAAATGTGAAAAAAAGTCTTAATTTATTTAACTTAGAACCACATTGATCCAAGCAAGAACTAGATTGTATTTAGCTTAGATCCAGCTCATTTCAATTTATAGCAGTATTTTAAATCTACTCTGAATGAAGTGATTTGTGGATTGCACATTTAGAACCAAAATGTAGTAGTGTAGTCTACTAAATCTGTTAAAAACATGAATTCTTCTCTTGCATAATACAACTGAGTACTTGTTCAAACTTTATTACAATTATGTTTTACCGAATTGAGGGTCTTTCATCTGCCCTCCTCTCAAATGGTTCATAAGAATTGTTCATAAAGAGGCCACTGTGATTTTCTCTCTCCAGCACTGACATTTAATAAGTATTAACCGCAACCACAATCTGAAAGTTACTTCTCTTAATGAACATATCATCAAAGCACCAAAGTACTCTGGATGAGGAAAGGTCATATAAATTAACTCCTGGAAAGAAGTTGTATGATCATTTTGTTTAAACTTTTACATCATTTATAATGAAAGGAAATGTACAAAGGTTATATCATTTGTTCACTATACACAGTTATTTTATGTGCCAAAATTAACAAAAACTCTGGTTTAAAAATTAAATACCATCTCATTAATTTCTTCTTCTCCCCTCCCCCCCTTCCTCCAGAACAGCAACATTTCCCTGTGAAAACACTGACAATCACATTATTTTCTGAACTTCTTGTCTGTTCTCTGTTTTTCTGCTGGTTTAGTTCAGGTTCCTGGTGTGTTTGTCTTTCACTATGGAACATGCCTCTCTCACAGTTCGCATCCAATAAAACAAAAAAATGTAATAAAACTTAGCAAAGGTTAGTGTTGGCCACAAACTTCTCTACCTATTCCTGCCAAATACTATGGGCTTCATTGGACCTTATCAGGTATCACTCCTGTCCTTTCCTTGAATAAAATCCCCGAAAGCAGAAATCTAATTGCTAGAGCAGCATTGGAAAACATTGACTAGCCCTTTACCTTCCCCCAAATACTTGGCCAATTTGTACAATATGCTCAATGTGAAGAACAATGTATTCACAGGTTGGGAAACTGCTAACAAGGTGGAAGGAGGGGGTCAAATGTGGAATAAGCCTTGAATCCTTGTGCAGTTGCAAAAGGCATCACACACACACAGAGAGACACAGAGAGAGAGGGGGGGGAGAGAGAGAGAAACCTACCATGAAATATTATCTGGTTGTTCCTGGAGAAAAGCAAGCAATCTGTGGAGATTCTTTAATATAGGTAGAGAAGGAAAACTGTCCCCACTACAAGAGAGACCTTATGGATCTTAGAGATAATTTCAATTCCCACATCCTGGTGATATTCTGAGTGGATTTGAAGAGACAACTGTTCTCCTATCCTGTGTCTAGAATTAAGCAGTGTTGGTTATTCTGCAATATTGTGTCCACCAAACATATATGGTTCCTGTTGTTTGCATTGCTGGGTTGTTTTTTTTTAAATTTATAATGCCCCTTAAAGTTGTCTGGAATCAAGTGGCTTCTAAATTTAAATAAATAAAAAACATGTCCCATGGAAGGGTAAAACAATTCATGAGAGGAAGAAGCTTGAAGAGAAAAACATATAAATAGTCCAGGATACATCTGAGTGGCAAACAGCAGAGACTTGTCTCATTGTGTATGTCCTATTCATTAATACCTGCAGTATTACTATTTAATTTGGGAAAATGTAGAAATTATTTGGGTATAAACATGAGAGAATTATTATAGACAATTATATAAGCAAAGGGAATTATTTCTTATTTGATTTCATTACTGGATTCATTACCAGTTTTCATTACAAGCAGTCTGGTTGAGAGCTGTGTCAGGAGCTTGGTCCAACAAAATAAATGACAGGTAAAAATTGGGCTCTCTAACAGGATAGCTCTTTAAAATGGAATCAATACATACATACATACAATTCTGTGCCACTTTTGTTTCATCTGTCCTACTGAAGTTTAGCACAAATTTTGATGATTGCCACCACTGTCTGTATTATAGTTATTATATTAATTTATATTTATACATTTTATTTATGTCCACCTTTTATCCTTATTCATAATTATAAGTATATGTATTTTATAGCTACATTCTCTCGCCTAAAGGCCATAATAAGGGAGAGAGTCTTGGCTCACAATTCACAAGCAGTCTAGTATGAGGTCACCACCTCAGGTTAATTTAAGCAGCAAGGATTGCTCAGCACTGTCACAGCATGGACTGAGCAGGAGCCTTAAGGAAAGCAGACAGGTGGTTTGTTTCTGGTTTTTGCAACTGAGCCCAGCCAGAGATCTGCTGGGATTGATCCCAGAATCTCCTTAACATAGAGGACCACCTTCCTCTTCCCTCCCAAAAAGGTTACATTAATATTTATTCAGTGTTAAATCACACATGATCCGTGATTGCTAACTTTATAAAAAAAATCAACATCTAAGTTAATAATAATTAAGTTCAAGTAAGCCCAGAGTACATACAGAGAAGAATTTTAAAAAGAGGGTGGGATGAAAAAGAAGGGTATCTAAATCTTTTCTTTTTCTTTGGGATCCTTTGTGCTCTCTGAGCCTGGCTGTTTTCAGTGCTAGAACGGAGTGAAGTCTGTTCTCTGCTTTGTCAGTGTTGGTGGGAGTGGTTCCCTTATTAGGTTGTTGATTGTTGCTTGATTGGGTTATCAATTAATACTTGGCATTAATATTTCTTTCTCTTTTCTTTACAGCAGGGGTCTTCAAACTTAACAGCTTTAAGACTTGTGGACTTCAACTTTCCGAATTCCTCCTCCTCCAGTCATGTTAACTTGGGAATTCTGGGAGTTGAAATCCACAAGTCTTAAACTTGCCAAGCTTGAAGACCTTGCTTTACAGTTTAAAATTCTCCCTTAAAAGGAAACAGTCTAAAAATGTTTACAAAATATTGATTACAATTGTAAGTTATCAAGTGACTGGCAAATTTATATTGTAACCTGCAAATAAATGTGTATGTGGTTAGTTTGTTGTAGTGGTTAAAGCATCAGGCTAGAACCTGGGAAATTGTGAGTTAGAGGTAAGTCTAAGAACATAAACAATTCTAAGTAGTCCTACCATAGGCATAAAGCAACCTGGGTGACCTTATGCCAGTCACATCTCTCAAGAAAGAAAGAAGTGGCAAGCCATTTCTGAAAAATACTGCCAAGGAAATTATGGAAGGCAGTTGCTGGCAGAAAAAAAATAAGTTAAATAATGTTTGTGACATACTTAGTTTCTATATTTTAACCAAGAAATATGTAAACATTTTAACATGTCACTATTACATGCTTTTGCAATTTATTCATACTCTTGTATTGTGGCATACAAATTTGTACTTAGTTTGAAAGAAGCTGTACAAAACATTTTTTTCTACATGTTGTCTGTCAGAAATTAAGGGGAACATCGGTTGTAAGGGTAATTCTCATTTAGTGATCACAAATGGGACTTATAAGTTGGTTGTTAAGCAAAGCAATCACTAAGTAAAAATCCTGTGACTGTGCTTCCAGTTTTACTTCACCTTTCTTTTTCTTTACAATATCAGAAGGATACAGCTCAGCCAAGTGAGCACCAATGGCTATAAAGGTGTTCAGAATGTGACTTCAGAGAAAGCCGGGCAAATCTCATATCACTTTTTCCTTACTTCCCATTCTTTGAAATGTTCATCCCAGCACTGGGAGGATTAGGAAGAAGAGAATTAACAGTTTTTATTTATATTTATTGGTGTGGAAGGGATTATAAAAGAATAATCAGGCACACAATGGAGAATGCAAATTGAAAAGAATATGCTAGGCCCAAAAGGAGCAAACAAAAGTCTTTCTTTGAAACTGATTAGAGTCTTGTCAATTTCAAGCAGCAGCTGTGAACCTTAATTAAGATCACAGAATAAAATTTGTTAGTTTGCCGTAGCATTTTGAGGGACCTGTTGCATTGTCCAGAAAAGCAGTTTAGGAAAAGATAGTTTGTTTAAATCATCTACTCGTGGGAAGAAGAGGAGAGAGAAAAAAATGAACGAGGCACAGTGTGTGCTGTCTGTGATGGAAAACATGTAACTGAGAAAGAGAAGGTGCAAAACATTGGTTGCAGATTTCGTTTTCATCATTGTCATAACTGAGAGCAGAAACTGAGGCAGCACTAAATAAGGACTACCTATACTTGCTTAAAATATATCTGCAAAGTGCCTGATTGAGAGTATATGTTAGTTGGAGTTTTATTTATAGCCACTTGGTGTTAGAGAGACATGTTTATCAGGAGCTCGGGTGTGGAATTCAAAATGGTGAATAGTTTTTTTGCCTACTTTATCTCTCAAGCTCTTTTTCCTCAAAAAACTAAATAGGCCAGATAGGATGGTGAACCTTGAATGGCTGGGTGGACTGAACAGTAACATTTGAACCACTATAAACCCATGTATTTGCCATACGCTAAATAAATAAATAAATGTGATTGGTTCAATTACCACCCTTTTTAATGACATACTGTCCCCCCCAATCTCATTAAACATTTATTTTTAAATATGTCTCACAGGGTGGGAACAGAGATAAGGAGTTGTTTTCACCTTGTTAGTTTGGCATTTATTGATGGGTTTAAAAGATGTAAAAGTTGTTTGACCGAAAATGTTGCAGACATTTTCAATATAAAATACAGAAACTAAATATGCTTCATTGGGTCTTGTTTTAGACTAATCTGCATTGGTGAGACTTTTGGTCCCTTGTGTGGATACTTTCAGCCTGCCTCAGTCATTCCAATAAAGGTAGAACTGACCTGAAAAGTCCTAAGAATAAAACCATTGATTTTCACATTATTAAGAAGCTCACCCACAGAATATCTCATAGGAATATCTCATGACAAAATATCTGTCTGGCCTGAAAACTATGTGGAAGACTAAAAGCAACTTTTTGTGCCTTTTTTAAAAGAAATAGGAGTGGTGGCCCTATTTAGATGAAAACTTATTTTTCCAGAAACAGATTTTGGTATGTTTGTCAAGTGACCATTGAAGCCTTTTATCATATCTAAAACAACAAACCATGTATATATGTATATATATATGTATTAGTGCTATGTATATGTATATCAATTTGTCTATAGCACTAATAGATGTTGTAGAACATTTAGTAGGATAATATTACAATAAAATTACATTAAAATGTTTTCTAAATAATTTGAGCCTATGATTTATAGTGTTACACATGTTTTTACTTTTTCATAAATTATTATTGGGCAATGTCATACTCAGTAGCAATGTAGTTAGGTGTGGGATGGATTACACAATATAATGTATAACTGGCTCGACAATCATAGTCAATAGGTCTACATCAAATTCTACATTTGATATAGAATATCAAGTGACAGACTATCAGATTCCCTTCCCGGCCTTAGCACACTATTTTCATTAATGATTTAGACTTAGAGAATGCTTATTAAATCTGGTGATGATGAAAAATTGTGTTTATTTCTAGAAGACAGAAAAAAAATTCAGAACAATCTTGATTCTTTGCAGAAATGAACAGCAAAGAAAATAATTAAAATTAACAGAGTTAACTGTGGGTTTTTTTATTATCAAATACACAGGTACAGGATGAGGGATACCCAGCTTGGTAATAGTATGCAATAGGAATCTTGTAGTGTTAGTAGTCAGATGCAAACTGAATTTGAACCAAAAATATAATGTGAAGGCAATTTTAAGCTATATCAATAGCAGTATAACTGAGGTGTCAAATTCATGTCATCATGGCAGCATCACATGATGATTGGGACTTTTTCTCCTTTGCTAAACTGGCTGTGGGTGTGGCCAGCGTGTGACGCATCCAGCCCATGGGCCGGGAGTTTGATAGCCCTGCAGTATAATTTCTAAATATGCAAAAAAATATATATCATACTATTTCATCAGATTACACTTTGAATATTGAAATTAGACCTGGACAAAACTCTGTAAGAAGGATTCATAGAAAAGCAACAAATATTAGAGTTATAGAAAATTAAGTTGTATGAAGAAGGACTAAAGGTAGCTTCGTATGTTTAGCTTTGACAATAGACAGGTGAGGGGGATACAATAGCACTCTTCAAATAGCTGAAAGAATGTCATATGGAAAAAATATTAAGATCTGTTGTTGTTCTTCTTGAGCGCAAGGCACAAAATATCAGAGTTAAAGTACAAGAAAACTGATTCTTACTGAATGTTGAAAATAAAAAAATCCTGACTGAAAGAGACCTGGGATAGCAGAACAAATCACCCAAAGAAGTGTTGGATTCCCTTCATTTGAGGTGTTCGGGAAGTGAGATAGCTGCTTTGGATGCTTTAATTCGAGTATCTCCACTAAGCAGAGGGTCTGTGGCAATAAAATACTCACTTAGATATAGAGAGAGGTATATTGTGTAAAGCTGAAGAAGCCAGTCCTCCTATTAGCCCACTATCAGGATTAAAAGTAAGTAAGTAAGTAGACTAACTAACTAACTAACTAAGTAACTAACATAGCATTTCAAATCTAATGTTCTGTAAGTATCCAAACCTGTTGTTTCATAATGTTAAAGGCATCATTTCAAGATATAAACTGTTTGTGGTAAATCTACCTTTTGCAGTTGGCTAATGGTGATTTTGTCAATTCAAATGATGTTCCTCTTATTTTGGGATTGCACTCCAAGCACCTAGTACTACCTTTGCTTTTTTGCCACAGTCATTCTACTTCTATTTGCAGGTCTTTGTATTTTCTTCCAGTTCTTTCTCTTCTCTACTGCTGTCTCCAGGTACTGCCACATCCATTATCCAGACTTCATTGTCTTTCCTATCGATAATTGTTAAATCTGGGGTGCTGTGGGGCAGGTGCTTTGTCTCAGAACTAGTTTGCATCTTCTTTTTTCCATATTCTATATTATTTTTCTAGAATATTCTATTCATCTGTAGTCCTACCAATTCTTAACTTGCAGGCAAGTATAATTTCTTGCAAATATTATTGTTGTTGCTGACGTTGTTATTTCAAGAGATACTGACAAATAATATATTTTTTCTAAATATATTACAGTATCCTCATCTTTAAAGATTGCCAAAAAATTATCTGAAAATTATACTGATTTGTAGTATCAGAATATAAAAACAAAATGTAATAGAAAAGGTTCTAAACACCATCATTTTCACAGTTATTATGGAAATGTCATCGGTGCCTATTAACTGCTGCACATTAATTAGTATGTTTTCTCTATATATGAATGTATATATTTGTATATTCATTTCTACTCATTTATTGCATAATATATAGTCCAAATAGAAAAACAAGTAAAAATTACCAGACATTTACATACAATATGAAGGAAGTTCCTTTATTTTCTGCTATGGTAGCACTTGGCAGATTCAAGAATAAATAATCATTTGTAGTGAGGGTATGCCTTATCAAACATATGCAGATCAGCACTAATTAATGCTAATTAACGTTTCCTGTCTATCTAGTTGGAAAAACGTCCAAATGTTATGAAATCAGTTAGTATGCCTATTACCCTAATTGTTTTATGTGGGATGGATCTTAATTAAAATATGTAAATTGATCTTAATTGCCATATACTAATGGGGGTTCATGTTATCGTTCCAGAAGTGACAAGATTGTGAGTAGGGATACTTAACTGAATACCTCTATGAAATCCTTAACCAAATGGCCTTTACCTAAAATTGTTTTTATTTTAAATCTGTAAATTTACATACTTCTATAAATGATTTTCAGTGTAGGTGATGTTTCCAAACAACACAATAATGTAAATGATTATTTACAAATTTAAATCTGAAATATCCTTTAAACCTCTCTTATTGAAAGCAACATACAACATTTTTATTCAAAAAGCTGCATGAATAAAATAATCAGAATGCTTATGGATTATATTTTCTATTTAGGCATAATATACAGTTTTTAAAGAAACATAAGGGCTGAAATTTGCCTAAAGGGATTGCCTATTGTCTACAAATCCTGCTTCTCACTTCTAATGTAGACTATATTTAGTGAACAGTACAAAAATAGATGTCTGCCACCAAACTGAATGTTTGCATTTGAACATTAGAGTTTATCTACTGAGGGAATTCTGCTTGAATGTATTATTTATTCACTCATATTTAGTAATCATGAATGAAGCTAAAATGTAAATCAGGTTCAAATATAGCAGGAACATTAAAATACAATATAGATATATATAAGAAGTAAACAAAGATTTAGTTGTTTATTTATTTGTTTGTTTATTACGCCATTCACCTCCCCTACAAGGTGACTCTGGAAGACTTACAGATTATAAAACAAGCAAAAGGTAATTGAAAGCAGAGGTGGTATTCAGCAAGTTCTGACCAGTTTTGGAGAACCTGTTGCGGAAATTTTGAATAGTTCAGAGAACCAGCAAATGCCACCTCTTGACTGGAGATTTTACAGTATGCTTCCCCTGCCATGCCCACCAAACCATGCCCACAGAACTAGTAGTAAAAAAATTTGAATCCCACTACTGGTTGAAAGATTAAAATAATACAGAGTTAAAGCCCCTGTCACACTGCACCAACGGATGCAAAGAGGATGTAAAACAGACAAAAAAGCTTGCCATGTTAACGCGATGTAAGCTCACTGCCTCCGTTTTTGGCTTCTCTCTATCCGTCCAGCATCCGTTTATTGACGTTTCATCCGCTCAAAAGTTTGACTGCTCAAAATTTTGGCGGAAAATGTATCCAATTCGTCGTTTCTGCATACGCTAGCATCCGCTTACGCATCTGTCTGCATCCGTTACACATCGCTATATTCCGCTAGGCATCCGTTCTGCATCCATGGAATTCGCATGCCGCTCGGACGCAGGGAGGAAGCGGAACGGACTCAGAACGGAATGCAGAATGGATGCAGAACGGATGCCTAGCGGAAACAAAGTGTTAAAACAGAAAAAAGTTCGCAGAGGGGACTACTCTGCGATATTAAGGATTTTGTCTACAGGATGCCTAGAGGAATGCCTCAGAGATGCAAGGGAACACCTATAACTTACCTATAAAAGGGGGAGGGCAACACATCTGGATCTCAACTTTCAGAAACAGCAGCCCTGCGGTGCGGACCTCTGAGCCTTCATCTGCCTCTTTCTCTCTTCCAGAGCATCAGTCATGTCCACCGTGGATCGTAACACAGTCCTTTGGCAGCGCACCATCCTTTCTGCAACAGTGCGAAGCCATCTAACAGGCTCTGTGAAACTCTACTACGGGAAAAAAAGGGCGGCCAAGAAGCGTCTGGGTACGAGATGGTTTCCCAGAAGAGCAGAGGACGGACTGTACAACAAAGCTGTGGTGGAGCTCAGGAGGCGAAGACACTCAGGAATTCTCGAACTTCATGAGGATGCCTCCAGCCATGTTTGACGAAGTTGTGCAGCGTTGTGGCGGATGACACCCAGGTTGACGCAAGGCAAACACCAACTTCCGGCCCAGCCTGGAACCTGGGCTCAAGGTGGCACTCACTCTGTGCCACCTGGCTCATGGACAGCCTACAGGAAGCATGCAGTATGGCTGGAGGGTGCCACCAACACCAATCAGGCCATTGTGGTCAGAGAAGTGTGGCAGGCCTCATTTGAGAATAACCTGGAGGAGCTCCTCCAAGTGCCCTCCACTGAAGAAGGCAGGAAGAAAGTTTGCAGAGCAGTGTATGCAGAAGTGGAACTTCCACCACACTGTTGGAGCCATAGATGGCAAGCAGCGTGGCCTGCAAAGCTCCAAGCCAAGTCAGGGTCCACTTATTTCAACTACAAGGGCCTTTTCACATCATCCTCTTTTTGCATGGTCGATGCTGAAAACTCAGTTCATGTACATCGATGCTTCAGGCAACGGTTCATGTTCAGATACCCCAGGTATACAACACAGTCCCACCTCAGGAGGAGCTGGAAACGCAACCTCATTGTGGGTTTCCCAGATCCAGAACCCCTGCCCAACGACACGCAAGGATGTGCCCTGACTTCATCGTGGGGATGAATCCTTCTGCCCTCACAACCTACCTCATGAAGCCTAACACTTTCCAGCGCTTCACCCCCGCCCCCCCCCCCCCCCCCCCCCCCCCCCCCCCCCCCCCCCCCCCCCCCCCCCCCCCTCACCCGTGAAGAGAGGATCTTCAAACTACAGGCTGTCCAGGGCAAGGCGGGTGTGGAGACGCCTTTGGCATCCTGGCCAACAGGTTCCAGGTTACTTCTCACCAACATGCAGCATCACCCAGAGACTGTGAGGAGGAATCATGGGGGAAGCTTGCTGCATGCCTACACATCTCATGCAGCACGGCCGCTACCCAATGTTGGCAGAACAGGCTCGTGGACCTCCATACAAGGCAATGGGGACATGGAAGCCTGGGGAATGAGGCAAGGGCGAACCTGATAGACACTGAGGATGTGCAAGGCCCAACGAGCTCACGTGAAGGAAGAAGCAGCGCAACCCTCCCTGAAACACTGGTGCAACTCCCCAGCTGGAGCGGTGAGTGGCAAGACAGGATGATAGAACGCTTAATGGATGCTTCCTTCAGCCTGGTCTCATCACACGGATGAGATTGGGCCATGTATATTGAGTTGGACGCGACAATGAACAGGGCATTTAATAAAGAGTTGTGTTTATGTTGAAATGTGTGGATCAATGAATTACATTGTTATTGACAATAAAGGGCCATAGGTGTGGCAGCCCTGGGAGGGTGGGACGCATAACAGTCCCACTATGCTTGCATTGGAAGGTTTATCTATCGCCACAGCTATTACCCATCCCAAAAAGTATCCCTGCCCATTCACAGCTATCTCAACGCATCCCACTGCTATCTTAACCCATCCGCACAAGCATGCAAAGGCTTAACCGCATTTCTAAAAGTTTCCAGAGACTTTATTAAAAAAAGAAACATGAGCAAGTGTGTGAATCACAAAATAGACTTTATTACAACAAGCTATCAGACAAAATGAGTCTCTGGCAACTCGCTCTTGGTCCGCTCAGTCTAAGGGTGAAGGGTGCAGGTGCTGTAGAGGTGGCTGAGTTGCTGGAGTGCTAAGTCATCAGCTCCTCCAGAAGCATGAAGCGCAGAAGCGCCAGCCCCAAAAAGAGCGAGCCCGTGCTTGCAGAGCCCCAGCAGACGCAGAGTGAGGGCCAGGGGGCAGGATGGTACCCCTGTCCCTCTTGCAAGGCTGGCAGCAGATGCTGAGGCTTGCTGTGCTTCAGCATGGTTGTGGGGTTGCTCGCTGGCTAGGGAGGCTGGCAGGAACCAAGGCTGGCAGGAAAGGCTGGCAGGGAGGCAGGCAGCAAGGCTGGCAGGAAGGCTGGCAGGCAGGGCAGGCACCAAGGCTTGCAGCAGGCAGGCACCAAGGCTGAGGCAGGAAGGCTGGCAGGCAGGCTGGCAGGCAAGGCAGGCTCAGCCAAAGGCTGGCAGGAAAGCTGGCAGGCAGGCATGAACCAAGGCTGCAGGCAGGCAGACCAGGCAAGGCTGGCAGGGAGGCTGGCAGCCAAGGCTGGCAGGCAGGCATACGGCAAGGCTGACAGGGAGGCATGGCAGCAAGGCTGGCAGCAAGGCTTGCAGGCAGACATTGGCAGGCAGGCAGGCCAAAGGCAGTCGATGTGTCTGGAAGGCAGGTCTTTCCTCTGAATTGTGCCCTGCTTCGAGCTGGATTCCGTTATTATCTGGCGGGGCTGACGCAATGGCATCCTCCCCGGCATGCGCAATTAACGCTTGGACATCCGCTAGCCTTCCGCTGTGGCTAATCTGCTCTGCATCCGCTCTGCATCCGCTTCCTCCGCTGTGGCATTCTGCTCTGCAATCCGCTGTGCATCTGCCTGCATCGCGCTGTAATCCGTTCCACATCTGCTTTTTGCTGAGGCCCCAGAAGGCTAGCGGATGTGCCCATCCGCTCCTCCGCTGGGCTTCTGTTCTTGCCATCAGCTTTCGATCTGCCCTGCGTCTTCCCCCCGTCCGTGTTATCTGCTCCGGTTATGAAAATTTTCCCCTTTTGAGAGGCAGATAACAACGGATGGAACATTTTGCTCGTCCGTTGTGTCCGTTTTGCATCCGTTGGGCAGTGTGACAGGGCCTTAAAATATTATTAAGAACTATTCTAAAACTGAACTAAGAGAGCTAAGTGCCCAACAGGATGGGATCAGGTCTTGTAATTCCATCACCCAGCACCAGAGGACCTCAGAACAGCTGACAAAGCCAGGTTTTCATACTCTTCTGGAAAGCCAAAAGGGAGGAGAAAGTTCTCACCTACAG
Organism: Laticauda laticaudata; assembly: GCA_004320025.1. Lineage (NCBI taxonomy): Eukaryota > Metazoa > Chordata > Lepidosauria > Squamata > Elapidae > Laticauda > Laticauda laticaudata. Next base: position 30,781 of record BHFT01026343.1, read on the forward strand.
TGGTAGAATGTTCTACAGGAGTGGGGCCACAGCAGAAAAGGTTCATCTCCTTGACTGTTTCCATTTTTTAGCAGACGGGATCTTTTGCAGGCCTCTTCTGCGGGCACAAGTGGGACGCTAGTAAAAATCAGGGAGAGACAGCTCCTCAGATAACCTGGACCCATGCCATGTAGGGCTTTAAAAGTAGCAACCACCACCTGCATGGAATAAAGCAAAGCAAAAACAAATATATCAAATGAAATCAAAATAATAAAAGATTCCTTCATGTCGTCATCACAATTTAGGTTACTTTAAGCTTTTTTATGACAATAGTAGCCAATAAGTATTTCGCAATTCTCTTTGTACTACCAGGGTTCCTGTCCAAGAATAGAAAATAAACCATTTCCCCCTTCCTGAAAACTTGATTTTTACAAGGAGATAGTTTAGGTAATGTGTGCTTGTTGGTTTTGTAATCAGCATATTAATTGATTATTATAATTAGTAGTAGTAGAATGATAATAGTTATCATTCATAAAAATAATAAAGGAACCCAGTATAAAATACAGAAAGTCTTCCTCTAATGATCCTAATCGGGACTGGAATTTACATTATTAAGCAATGGAGCTGTTAGGTGGTGGAGCACAAAGCAGCAGGAGTAGCAAGACTGCAGAGTGGCTGACATAATAGGAATGCAGCATGGCAAGAGTAGCAGGAAAGTGAGAGAGAACAACAGGTGTAGCCAGAGCATGTCAGGCCTAAGCCCAAAGATGCCACAGTGAGATCCAATTGAGTCCAAATCTTTATGGGCTCTTCCAGTTTAATCTTGAAAGACTAAAGTTATAAGCTGCATACCTAATAGATACATAATAGATGCGAGATTCTAAGATGAGACTATCCTGAAACTTTTCCTCCCCCTGCCATATAGTACAGAACTATGCAGTCTCTGATCTTGGCCCTTCAGTGTAATGTGCTGACTCCTCCATGGGAAGCCTCAGTGCTACTACCAATTACTTCTCCCTGTATTCCATCTTCAGCTGTACATTCTATTGCAGGGCAGTAGTGTGCAAGGCAACCAAAAGGGTATAGGAAGGGGGAAGTCAGGTGAGTGGGAGGAAATTGAAGTTCACCTGTGGTCATAAATGTGGGAGGTCTGCCAAGTGCCCAATTTTGATTTGGACACTGCCGCACCCATAATTTTGGGACCGGACATTAATATCATTCAGTCAGTGCCATTATAATTTGGGTTGCTGAAAAAATCATTAAGCAAGAACTACCTGTATGCATCCCTAGAAGGAAAAGTTTCAGAATTAAGAAGTACAAATATTTTTTTCTTTGCTCAATTTGAATTGCTAATTTTTATTTTTTTACTGTTTTCACAGGACATTGTAACAAATGTTTCTCCAAGGATAATACGTGGAACTACCACAGGTCCCATGTATGGTCCAGGTCAGAGTTCCTTCTTGAACATTGAGCTCATAAGTGAGAAAACAGCAGCCTATTGGTGCAGGAGTATTACTGAACTGAAGTCAGACTTCCCTGACAAAGTAAGTCAGAATGAACTGCAAAGAAATTCATGTGTCAAGTAGAGATGATCAATACATTTTTTTAGAAAATTGGAAGTCTTTTGAAAAACAATTGCAACCATGGGGCATATATGTATGTATATATGTATGTATGTATCTATATCTATATCTATATCTATATCTATATCTATATCTATATCTATATCTATATCTATATCATCTATATCTATATCTATATCTATATTCTAATATCTATATCATATATCTATATCTAGATCTATATCTATCATCTATATCTTATACTATATCTTATCTATAATCTATCTATCTATTCTAAATATATACTATATATATATATATATATATATGTTTTTTTTAAGCTTTCGCGAGGTACTTACATGTGTTGCTGTTTAAGCTTTCCTTCGGGTATTATCCCACTCATTGTAGTGCTGTTAGCAGTTGTAGCAACTGTTTCAGTAAAAATCTCATCTGCCATCATTCAGCCTTCTGTATGTATGTGGTCTCACAGCTTCTGTTTCAAATTCGAGGCTGCGTCTATTCTGATTGGCTTGGAGCCTGGGTCTGTGTTCACTGGAACTTGGAGTTTGATGATTGGTGTTTCTGGTTTCTTCTTCTGTTTTGTGGCTTTGATTGGGCTGGCAACACTCTGTTCCTGTGTTGAGGCTTTCAGTGCAAGCTTGGCTTCATGTGAAAGGATGGCCTGCTATTCATTAGGAATCTATCGTTTCACCTTGTTGTGCCTGTGGGCGGGGTGTTGAGTTGGAGGCATCAAGAGGGGTCTGTTTGTGCTCAAGGTGTTTGTCTGTTTTGTGGTGCTGGAGATCTTCTATTTGAGAGTGCAAGGCTTCCAAACATGATTGACAGTCTGCGTTTGAAATCATCTCTTCTATTCATGCTTTTCAAGCGTTCTTTTTTTCAATCTCGTATGGCTTCTCTGCATATTTTGTGGTTGGGGTTTTTCTATAGCTGGCGGCGTTGTTTTTAGTGTCCATTGAAGTTGGATGTTGGACCTGGTGGCCAGAGCCTGATGATGGCAGATGAGATTCTGCTGAAATGTTGCTACAACTTTAACAGAACTACAATGACGTGGGATAATACCCGAAGGAAACTAAAACAGCACAAAATGTAATGTAACTCGCGAGAGCTTAAAAAAAAAAAACAACAACATATATATATATATATATATATATTCATTCACTCTTCTGATAATTAGACCTTTCAGTATTTTCTGTTTTTAAAATCCTGCAAATGTGTTTGACCAGACGTGAAGGAGGATAAAGAAAATGTTTATATACTGTGAGAAACAAAGCATTTCATGGTGTAGCCATGAAATTTATTCCAAAACTCTCATTATTAGAGAGATAAATGTGTCTCTAAAGAAGGGTAGAATTTTTGTTCTGTGTTATAAAATGCTAGGGGTAAATAGGACTTGCAGAAATAATTTTATCCAAATCCCCATTTTTGATGCCTTCCTTTGAGAAACTGATAGTACAAGTTATATTATAATATATTCAGCAACAACAAAAACAAAATGTTCTTTCTAAAACCTGACTGAGTGAAAACCATGAATGAAGAATGACATTTTGGGAGAAACAAGAACAAAGCAGATTTAAAAATACACAAGAATTATTAACTAGTGATTACAGTAAAGTAAATAATTTTATTGTTGTAAATATTAAAAAGAAGAAAATATATTTGCTTTTGTGTTGTAATGCAGCAGTTTAAAGGCTGAATTCAAAAATTAATATGTTAGGAATTAAAGCCTTTGTTACTGTTAAAGTAGTTGTCCGTTCTTTTGGTTGAACTCTGGAATCAAAGGGGTTTGTATTAACATTAGTCAAATTTTAGCTACATTTTATTTCAATTTCAGAGAACCATGACAGAACTTGAACTGAACAACAGTAAATAATCAAAATAAATGATCAGTTTATTTTCTGCAGGGGTTGAACCCTGGTTTCATTTCATTTTTGTTTTAAATACCTAATTCTTTCTTTTCTTCTCCTACATAAACATTTACATGGATACTACAATATTTACATGGATAAAGCATTAAAAAAAAGCAGATTAATGTAATTACATGTATGGTTCCTTCAGGATGTTTTAATTTTGTTTTGACACTGTTGAATGATTTGCATGTAAGCATTCATAAAATATTGCAAAAAGGGAAAAACCATCTGATTACTAGTATGAAAAAATCACCCACATACAAAAAGTACTATGCATAAATATTACTATGAGGAAAACCTCAACATGTTGTTTTGATATAATGATATCTGCACAGTATTAAAATTATTGACATATTGTTTTGTTAACTAATAGCATTAGAAATAAAGAAGAGAAATAAATATCAGTGTTAATTACAATTTAGGATATTGATATAATAAGCATAAAATTATTTGACACCATATAAAACAGTACATAATACAAGAAGAAACTGCTGCAGTTTCATCAAAGCATTTGTTGTACAATTAAGGTTTTGAGCTTGAGCTAGTTATGTCTCCATTGTATATTGTATACGCACCCACACAAAGATTTAATAAAAGGGGCAAAAAAGATAAAATATGCAAAATCAATTCAACAAGAATTTTGACCCATATAGTCATTTGGAATTGTGAAGTTTATTTGGTTAGATTTTTTCCCCAAGTAGTCATGAATTTTTCCTAACAGAATGAAAATAAAAATGAATTGGTTGTTAGTGGTATCCATGGACAGTCGATGCAAGTGAAAATCAGACTGACAAAAGAAATGTAATATCTCAGATATTAATAAAAGGATAAAAATCTTGCAGATGTCATCACATAAAAGAAAACTAAACTGATTCATTTACTTAGTTAAGTCCTTAGTTCTAAAAATAACTAATCTTGTTCTAAACAAATTAACTAGCCAATACTACAAGAACTATTTTTTAAGCTGACATATAGATTTGGTATTGGTTACAACGACAGATATTTGAGGTTGGCATTATATTTAGTCTTCATATAAATCAGAATACCATTATTCTTTTTTCTCCCCAACTTTTCTAATTTAGTTCTTGCCCAAGAAGATATGCCAACATCATTTAAAATAGGTACTTGGAGAAAAATGCATTTAGAAATATAAACATTGAAATATATATTTTTGTAATATAATGTAGACTGTATGTTACATGTACGAAAACAGAACTTTGCAATAGGGAGTGAGTGTTCACAGTCAAAAAACAGCAAATGAACTAGTATGTTTTTGGATTCCTGAATATTACAAATTAGAAAGATTGCATACTTTTCTGAAATTTACTTTATAGGAACAAGACCATTTATGACTCAATTTTGGTGTATTTATTTGGATGATATCCTGCATGTTATAGATCAGAAGCATTATGTTTTTACATCTTAGAAAGTGGCCATTCTTTCTCATAGTGCACAAACTACTAGAGAAACAAAAAAAAAAATGTGCCATGATTTGTTTTCTTCAGAAAATAGTATATATGTGTGCTAAGATCTTGAGAGAAAGAAAAGAAGGTTCAAGAGTTCCATTCCATAAAGTTCCTATGAGTTTACCTCAAGTTACAAGACTGTAGTCTTCTGAGTCTTCTGTTTATGTTCAAAGATCTTTTTATACAAAGAACAGTAAGGCATATTGGAGATTTATATTTTCAGTGTAAAGTACTATTTACTTAGAGCACAAGTTGTTGGTCGTATTGGATGGGAACACATTTCACAGTTTTATGATAACTATAAGCACATCTTGAAACACATTGCCTCCAAGTGTAAAAAAAAGAAGAAAATTAAAGCCATTTTTGAAACATTCTACCAGGCTTCTTCCAAAAAATGAATTGAGAGCTTCTTTTGATTATTGAGAAAAATAAATCCTTAATGGCTGGAAATAGCTTGAGTACTTACATCACAAGGTCTTAACAATTAGGCTAATGCTTGTGCTGAAAAATCCTATATAAAGGAATACAAGAAGAGTTGCTTGTAAGAAAGAAACTGTACTGCATTACAGCTCAGCATTTTTTCTCTCCTGAAATGATTGCATTACCTATTATGTAAAAGTGGTGGATGTGCCTGTGGTCTTTTGTGCATCTGTGTCCTGAGAACATGAATACATTTCCATCCAATTGATTTTGCTAAAAACAACAATAACTTTATTTTCATATAGACTTCCATTCTGCTTATTGTTTTCTTATTCAGGACTGTTCTGAAGTAAGTCCAATTGAGTTCAGTGGAATCCATATAGCTTCAATTATATGGATATAGGATTATAGCCTGAGAGATTATTCTGAACATTAACAGCACAATGTAATGCACATTTGCGCAGAAATGGTCCATTTCATCCTTGAGACTTTCTCCTAAATAAATGAGTGTGTAGGTTCACTCTGTAAAAGAAAAAAAAAGGAACATTCATTCTGCTAAAATATAAGCAGTATAAACTTTTAATGAATTAAAATGATTCACTTCAGCAAAAATATTTTTCCATTGTGATTTCATTTCATTTTAAAACAATGAAACCTGGGTACATTTATTTTTTGATTTCCTACAAATCAAAGTCCTGTTGAGGTTACAACTCATGGTTTGTTCCTTAGGTGATCTAATGTTCATATCCCATCATTAATTCAAAATAAATATTCTATCCCTCAGCTCACTGGCTTATAGAAAATTTAAGTAAAGAATTAGTGTTATATAGAGTTAAAAAGAAAAAAAAACAAGAGAAAAATATGTAAGCGCTGTTAGTAAAGATTTGTCCACCTAACAATAATGAGAGAAAAACAAAATATTGTATTATTTCTTTGTGTCTGTTTTAGGATTAGCTAGGATTATTGATAATTCTAGTTTACCAGAATTACTAATAATCCTGACTGATAGTATCCAGATTGAATACCCTACTTGATTATCTTTATTTGGCTCCTCTCCAAGAAGGAATACCTAAACTAATAATAAACTAATAAGAAAGCAGAATATTCTATTTATAGTCCATTGAGAACTCCAAGTTTGTCACTGTCCTAACAAATCAAAGTTTGAAACTCTAATGTAAATTCTTTTTCATTACTAGTTTGTTAGAAAATGATCAATCAGGAGTTAACATTCAACATTACAAGAATGGCTACTTATTTTGGTTAATTCTGCTATACAAAGGATGAAATTAAGATGAATAATAATGATAAACAGAAGCTATTGAAAATAATTTTCCATAGATGGTAACAACTTCTTGAATTCCATCCTTCTTGTTTCTACTCTTTTCAGTTTACATGAAAAATCATAATCATTACTAGATCCATTGGGCAGAGCCAAGCACAAACATTTAGGTAATATGTGCAAGCACATAGTTTGTGATTCCTAAAGCAGATGTATGTATGCATTATGCATGTATATATTCCATAGGGTGTTTTTTTATGTCAGTAGAATGTTTGATGTAAACAGCAAACATGAGAGTAGATAGAACAGCAATTGTTTGAATGTTCAAGGCTATTTTTCTAGACTTATTTTAGTAAAATAATAGAACTTACATGCAGACTTTTAAATTGGAACCAGGTTATCTATGGACTGTCCCCTCTTCTTTTCTGCTTCCTCTGGCATAACGCTGTGACACAGTAACAGTTAAAAGTATGTTGATTCCTTTAAGTTAAGTCCAGAGAGTCACGTAAAGTAGAAATGGCAGAATTAGTGGTGCTCTAGAACTTGCTCAATTTAAACAAAATGTATACCTTTTAATCACTTTAGAAATAAATTCATATTTCCAATTTTCAACTGTTCTTCCTTAAATTAAATCAAATACTTCTGTTATATTTAATGTTTATATTTGTCTCAGAGTAACACACACATTTGGATTCAAACGTAACAGCTGAAAGTTAAATTTAGTTGGATAACAAAACATTAACTCTCTTTTTTGACACGGCTATGATAACACTTTCCCTTATACCCTTAGTGCAGTATAAGGCATTGCAATTTTAATTTCATGAAATAAAAATTGCTTTAAATGTTTATGTTTTATAGCAAAACATCATCTTATGATTTTATACTTAAAGCTATTAAGCATTTCCTTGAGTCTCAAGTTTTGTCATAAAATGTCTTTTTTTTAATGACAAATGTATTAAATAAAACCAGTCTCCTCATATTGTTATATCTCACCAACTTTGTCAGATGGTATAGTTTATTGAGGATAGATGTGGTGATCTGAGAAAATATTTGTTGCTTTTTTTTTCTTTATAGAAGAATCTCACGGACTAGGCACAAGGGAAGTCATAAAAGTAATTCAATGGTTAACTTTCCCTACAAATTGGATAAGGTGTAAGGAATATAATGTTATTGATGAAATTATTGGGCTTTGTATTTTTTTCTGGGATTAAGTCACCTTGATTATATATGGTAAACTTTTTTGTTTTATTAATGCTTAGTTTTAAATTCTTAAGGATTTCATTCACATAGTTTCTTGATCTAAAATTTACTAATTGAAAAAGAAAGATAGAGTTTAAAGGAAGGATTCCAATTCATTCAGCCTCTCCTAATAGGAATGGAGTAATGGAGAAAATCAATCAGTGTAGATAATACCGGCAAGTTAAATGAATAATCTGACTACATAAAAAGTATCTTTCTATGTTCTTATTTTAGAATATGAAACTGTTTTCCCCCTAGAGTGTTGTATATGCTATATGTTTTGAAATGCAATAGAAGACGAGAATGAACACCTGCAAAAATAAAGAACAGATAGGTTGTGGCAGTGTAGACACTACTATAGCAAATTATGATTATATATTACATTGCAGCATTTTTGTATGTGTGCTCATGCCAAGTTTAGGCAGGATGCATCTGCATGCTTGTTTGATCCTGATAAGCCAGGATTCAGAAGAATTCCACTTTACCATGGCATAATGTAGCCTACTGGGAATAACACCATATATTCATTTAGATAGCATCAAGATCATGCAAAGTGATAGCACTGCTTTATACTGCACTGGTGAGGCCACACTTAGAATGCTGCATCCAGTTCTGGTTGCCATGATTCAAAAAAAGATGCCAAGACCCTAGAAAGAGTGCAGAGAAGATTAACAAAGATAATAAGGAGTATGGAAGTTATAGTATGACATAAAATAGCTACCAAGTGCAAATGAACTGTGGAAATCTGTCCAAGTGGTAGACTTCCTGTGGTGTTTTGGTCACAATTCCACTAAAGAAGATCTAAGACATGAGGCGAGAGGGACAGAGAGATGATTGAGAAGAGACTCATCTTCTTCATTATTCTGTTGAAATGCTTTCTTCCTGGCCTTAAGGCATCAGAAAGGTATTGTTGACCCCTATTCTGTCTTAAACTACCTGAGCTATTCTCAGTTCTAATACAAGACAAGTTGAGAAAGAGAAAAATAAAATGCAGGCAGAGTTTTGGGGCGGAATTAAATGCATCATTAGAATCCTTCTGTTACCACAAGAGATCCAATTCTGGGGTTCCTTGAATTCTGCTGGTCATTATCTAACACAAATTTAGTGCTGACCATTAATTTATTGGATTCTTATGTATAGGCTTAAATAAGTTTTATATGCTGAAATTTAAAAAACAAACAAACATTTTTGTTGACTTCCGGTGGCAGGCAAGGATGAGTAGAGGTGCAGAAGCCCGAGTGTGGTTTCAGTTAATCTCTTCTTGCAGTTGGTGTGATCTTTAGAGGTGCTCGAATCCCAGAGAGATTCGTGTCGGTGTGGGGGATACTTCAACTGCAGTGTGGGGAAGGCAACCACCCAGCAGTGAAGAGGAGTCCTCCAGAGCCCAACGAGCAAGAGATAGTCTCCTGTCAATGGAGGCTCCAAAGTCCGGACTGTCACCGATGCCAAAAAGTGAGTAAGTGATAACTTGTGAGATCGTTTGAAAGAAATGTGGCAAGGGGAACTTAGTGGTGGAGAGGAAGATCAGCAAGTTATAGTTTTCTGAATAAGTGACATTAATCAGAACCCGAAAAAAAAGCAGCTAAAAAGTGGAGGAGAGAGGAGCATGGGCAAAAGGACTCGGTGGACCGAAGTGAAAGTGTGGACTGCGACAAGGGAAAAGGAAATTTATGCGGTTCAGAAATTACTGTTTCAGAAAACTCCAAGTTTGGCGATGATTTGGAATTCTTTATCTGACTGTTGATTAAACAGATTCTTTTGGATAAATTTTATCGAAGCAACAACGAGAAGAGGATTGGGGCTGACTGAAAGGAATAGCGTGGCGACAGACGGGTCACTTGGAAGTCTCGGAGATACAGCAATAACATATTTAACTTTATTTATTTATTAGACTCTTTACTGCATATTTCTCTTAATTTATCTGTGGAGATTAATCAAAAAATCAATTCATTTTATTAACAGATCTAATACAAATAATCACCAATACTTCCTTATCCCTCCCAAGTTGACCACGGGGGGTAGTAAATTGGTATAGATCGTTATAGGAAAGGAGGAAAGAGGGAAGAGATGAACTACCAAAAGTACTTAAATTAACAAAAACAAGGGGAAGAGAAAAGGAAAAAGAGAAGACATTAGGCCACAATTCGTTATACAACGGAACGAACGAAAAAAACAATTAGCTAGAAGAGGAAAAAAAAGACTTCTTCAAAGGCAGTCTTTCGGCTCTTATCTCTAATAATTGCTCGTTTGTTTGTCCTGTGTCTCCTTCTTCAACACTAGTACCGAAGGTCGGGAGATGGAGCGTAGAAAAGTTGCCTGGAGAGTAATGAGCTTACTGTCAATCCCCAGTCATTCTTCGACATGTTCCATGCTTCCAACCTCTCTCCTCTTTTTTCTAAGAGTGTTTCTTGAATGGTTCAATTTTGCATTTCTTCCCACGTACACCACTCCTCCCTCAGGTTAAAGCAGATGTCTCCCAAAAATCCTAT
>BHFT01026344.1:0-18128 GCA_004320025.1 Laticauda laticaudata
GGCCAATGCTATGGGGCAGGGGGACCAGGAAGAGCCAGACACCAAATGGCCCTCTTACCTTCCTGGCCCTGCCTGCTCAGCTCAATGACCGACTTGTCCAAACAGAGGTAGCGGTGGACATGAGCTGCCGCCTGCTCATAGTCTTCACTCCGCAGGGCTGCCTGGACACCATCGGTGCAAAACTTCAGGTCCAAAATATCATCTGATCTCTGGATGGCCTGGTAGAGGCGGTTCTGCCAAAGCAAGGTGAGCAGATTTATAGACCAATTTCATCAGTAAACAACAACTATAAATTTGTTACGGCAATACTGGCAGAAAGATTGAAGAAATGTCTACAGTCTTACATTCACCAAAAAGACAACTGGGAGACAATATAAGAACTGTTTTGAATGTTATTGAATGCTTACAATTTCATAATGAGAAACAAGCAGCTCTGATATTTTTGGAAAAGCTTTTGATCACTTAAATCGGTACTTTAAAGTTTTGGAAGTCATGGAGTTTGGAGAAAAATTTATCCAGGGGGTTATTCAGATTATAAAAATTTGGTAAGAAAAGCAGGTTTTAAGGTGGAGAAAGAAGTTAAATACTCTGGGGCTACACTGACAAATACCAACTCCAAACTGTTCCAAAACCATTTTGTCCCTGTGGGGAATGACAGGAAGGAGATTTGTTAAGATGGGAAGCTTTGCAGTTGTTCATTCCAGGGCTGGGAAAAGGGCCGGCGCTCAAGCCCCCTTTCTCCCAGCCGCTCCTTTCCCTCGCGTTTCTGTTCGGCCCTCTGGCAACGGGATTCGGCTGTGGGGTTGGGCGGCAGAAAGGGCGCAGGGCCGCGCGGCCCCTCCGCCTCAGCGTTCCTCCTCCGGGGCGGGCGCGGCGACACCCACCTTGGCCAGGTCCAGCTGGCGGACCTTGCTACTGACGTTCTCGGCCAGGCGGCAGGTGAAGGCGATGGTGCCCCCCAGCTGCTGCGCGTCCCCCTCGATCAGCTGCAGGTTGGGCCTGCGAAGGCGGAGGAAGAGCGGTGACTGCGGGTCGCCGTCCCGGGACCCCCCGCCTCGCCCGCCACTCACCCCATCCGGTGCAGCGCCGCCACCTTCCCCTCCAGGGCGCCGCGCTGCTCCAGCAGCAGCTCCAGCTCCGCCCGCGTCTCGCCCTGCAACGAAGCAGACGCGCACTCGAGGCCGGCCCGTTGCCCCGCCGGCCCCCCGCCGGCCTCGCCCCTCGCCCCGCACCTCCTCGCGGCACAGGCGCCCGTAGGCCGCCTCCAGCTCCGGCAGCTCGGTGAGGGCGCGCAGCTGCTCCAGCGACAGCGCCGAGGCGGACATCTCGGCGGCGGCGGCGGCGGCGGCTGGAGAGATCAGGCTGGGCCTGGGCGCCGAGGCGGAGCCTGACGCGCGGACCGAGGGGGCCTCGCGCGCGGCGGCGCGGCGTCAGGCGCGGCGAGGGCAGCCCGCGCGCCGCGTGCCTCGAAGGACCCCTGGGAGGAGCCCGGGCCGTGCGGCAGGCGAGGGGCGACGGGATCCGCCGCCATCCGCGCCGTTCTGCGGTAGGTATCGCTGAATCTCGCCCGGGGAGGCGAGCCGGGGCGCCTGCGATCCTCTCTCCGGCGCGACCGTCCCTGGGAGGCCGGCCCAGCACCCTCCCCGTGGTGGCGTTTGGCCCTGGCGCGGGATGAGCTTCTGCGTTGCATCCACGACTGCGCCGGGCCTCTCTCGCTCTTGCTTCTCGGGCCTGGCCCATGAGCCCGCCGCCGCGGCGTTTCCTGCTCTTCCTCCCGAGCGCGCTCCGAAAAGCCTGGGGCCTTTCTGCCCGAGCCCCTTGCAGGACCTCGAGGAGAAGAAATCCTTCGGCCTGCAAGGCCTTGCAAATGTTCTCCGAAGCCCCCGATACTGACGCGGTTCGTTGTCTCACTCTTTTACTAGCTGGTGGGCTGAAGGGAAGCGACATCAACCGGCACCATGTTCCTGTACAACTTAACTCTTCAACGGGCCACCGGCATTAGCTATGCCATCCACGGGAACTTTTCAGGTAAGCTTCCCTCTGGTCGCGAGGGCCGTCCGTGTCTCGGTCCAAAGGAGGGAAAGCAGAAAGCAGGTATGACCTGAGGACGTGAACTCTGACAACCTCCCCTAAGAAGGAGGCCGCTGGCAATCAACCAGAGTTAAAACCTGGGTTGTATTGATGGCCTGAGCGGTTAAAGTGCCGGCACCACAGCAGAAAAGGCTCTGTGGCTTGGCTCGTGTCCGAAAGTTTGGCGCAGGAGGCCTCTTTGTAGGCCTTTTCAAGGTATTCTGCTGGATGGACGGACACTGCCATGCTCGGGCAATACCTACTGGATTTGGAATTGTTGCCTCCAGAAGCTTGTTGGGTAACCAAGGCAGCAACTTTAGAAGAGGCTTCAGTGGCAGGATTGACCCAGTTTCACAACCCCATTCTGAATCAGTTGTAGCTTCCAGGTCTTCTCCAAAGGCAACCCCACGTAATGAACATTATACGACCAAGGCGTGCATCGGCACTGCTGAGGCACCCTACTGTACGTAGACTAGCAACTGGTGCACCAAAGGTAATTGGGCAAAGATGTGGGGAGCCACAGCCCGTATGTAATGATGCTACCTAGGAAGCAAATCAGATTAGAGAAGCAGGAACCCTCAGTGGCTCTCAGTGGCTTATTTCTCAGAGAAATAAAGTAAGAGGACCTACCCTAATGTATGAAGTGGTTAAAAGTAGTGACTGGAAGTTCATATTTTCAGAATTGCAGGATTCTGTTAGTACTTTATTACCTTAAAGTAGATTTAGCTCACCTAGTCTCTGATTCACAGGGAGGACTGACTTAAGCAGTATAGCTTTTCCTTGTTTTGTGCAGATTTGCTATACAGTTGATCAATTTTATTCACATTGTAATGTGAATAAAATTTATGTGGTTGGATAAAAATTATGTGAGGTTAGATGAGGTTTGGGGGAAAATTGCCTTTAGCATAAAGCAAGGGGAGCCTGCATTTCTGATTCCACCAGGGCTCCCAAATCAGGAACCACTGCTTCATGAAGAGCACAGTTTCATTCTGGTTGGCTGTTGGAATTGATGCTTTTCAAATACCTATCTGTGTTCTATTACTTGGTGTGGGAAAGATTTAATCTGAGCTTATTTTGCCCTTGACAGCTTCCCAAGTCTTAGTCAGGGCAGCATTGTATAGCTTGAGTATCATCAACATATGGATGGTATTTTGCCTTGAACTGGGGGAGGGCTTCAAGCATGCCTTTGTTTTGATGTGGGAGACAGCTGGAGAGCCCTATGGTGCCACACATTGGGGCAACCCAATCTTGTCCATTTTCGTGAATGTAGTAAGAGTCCCACATAAAAAGATCCAGCTTCACTCGCCACATTAGGTTTTGTCCAACTGGCATCCAGCCCAGACTGTTTTGCCTGCTAAGGAACTTACAGAATCCTCATTTTATACGTATCTTCGCCTGCCTTTCCTAAAATGGTTTGGATAAGTGAATGGGCTACAGCGTGGGAGTCTAGACACAAGAAGTCAAGAGAAGGATGGTTTGCAGCTCTTAACTGCCATTGGATTGAAGTTAATGGGGAGACTAAGGCTTTAATCCTCCTGAGTTGCTGATCGTAGCTTGCATTTTGCAGGTACTAAGCAGCAAGAAATTGTTGTTTCCCGAGGGAAAATCCTGGAATTGCTTCGTCCAGATCCAAACACTGGAAAGGTTCATACCTTGTTGACGGTAGAAGTTTTTGGCATCATTCGCTCCCTCATGGCCTTCCGATTAACTGGTGGGACCAAGGACTACATTGTGGTGGGCAGTGATTCAGGCCGCATCGTCATCCTGGAATACCAGCCTTCTAAAAATGTGTTTGAGAAAATTCATCAGGAAACCTTTGGCAAAAGCGGCTGCCGCAGAATTGTTCCCGGGCAGTACTTAGCTGTGGATCCTAAAGGGCGAGCTGTTATGATCAGTAAGTTGTATGAGAATGGCAATTGGGAAAATTGGTTAAAGAAATTGATTACAAAAGCAAATGTTGGATGATGCATGCCATTAATGTCTGGAGTCCATATCTTGTGTTACTGCGCTTATGTTTGGCAATGATTTGACTGAGTTCGGTGTTTTATAAATTTATGGTTTATGTTGTCTGGCCTCAGCTGGTTGTGGTTTATTCCGTAAGGCTAGTATTATATTAAAAAGGCCAATAATGTTGCTTATGGATTTTTGAAAAGATATCAAAGGTGCTATCATAAAATTTGGGGGTATAGTAGATGGTGGTTGCAGCCAGTCAAAATTCATGGATTTCACAGAAAGACATATTTCCTGAAAACAAGATCAAGATGTAGCTGATTTATAGAATACTAACTTTGACTCAAATGCTGCTAGACATTTTCACAAGGGCATTTTCTATGGAATCGGTTGAAAAACCAGCAGTTTGGCCTGAAATGATGATTAGGAATTCATGTCTCTTCTCTGAAATAAACTATGGAGACACTTGGATCCATTTCTGATCAGGTACTTGTTATAATTACTTGTTGGCTTTTAAACACATCTTGGTGACAAACAATAGATTTAGTGTATGAAGGAGCACTGGCTTGAAAGAAAGAGAGAGGTGTATCCAGTGGGTGACCTCAGGTTCTGCCCAGGGCACTGCTCTTCCCATTTCTATGAATGACTTTGATGAGGAGATAGAAGGGATGTTCAATTGATGTGATTCCTAAAGTTAGGTGGGGATTGATGGCATCTCTGAAGACATGTTCAAAGGTCTTTTTTTAGTTTTTCAATGAAGTCCAGTTGTGAGAAATGAAGAATTCTCCACTTAGATGGGAGAAGTCAGATGAGTAGTGTAGTGTACTGCATCTCCCCAAAAACATGATGTATCCTGAAAACAAACCCTAGCCCGATTTTCACGCCTATACCTAATACAAGCCCAATCCCAAAATAAGCCCGAGTTAAGCCTCACCCATGTCAATGTACAAGGTGGGATGAGGCACAGGTGTAAAAATCAAGCTAGGGCAGGGGCTGGAGGTGACCCATCTGCCCTGCACCCACCTATCTTAGGACCGCTGCAGCTCGGCCCCCCATGCCCTGACACCTGTCGTACCACTATCCGACCTCTTCTGCAGCTGTTTGCGGCCACTCGCAGCTGGATGCTGCAAGGCTCGTTGTGCCAGTGGAGACGCTCACGTGCCCCAATGGCACAACTCACCACGCAGCGTTCTGCCAAAAGCAGCTTGATTGGCGTGACAAGATCCGAGCTCCAGTATTCCGGCAGCAGCAGGGCCAGCAGGCAGAGAGGGCGAAGGCCAGAGCACACCAAGAGTTTGGTCTGTTGCAGCTGCAGGCAAGTACATGGTGGGACAGAGGATGGGGCCAGCCACTCCATTCGGTGCTGCCGCTCCTGTCGGCCCCCACATTCACTGCCTGCTGTAGTTGGGAAAAAAAAGATATCCCTGAAAATAAGCCCCAGTGCTTATTTCTGGGCCCCTCAAAAATAAGACTGGGTCTTATTTTCAGGGAAATATGGTAGTTGGCTTGGCAGTAATATTTGTGAGAAAAATCTTGGTTGCTGGTAGACCACAGGTTAAGAACAATAAACCTGCAGTGTGTAGCAGCTAATTAAAATTAATTATAATTACTAGTCTCATTAAAAGGATAATGTTGAGATTATGCATGGTCATTGTTCAGGCCATGCTTGTGATACTGTCCAGTTTTGATTGTCACAGTATAAAAAGAATGGTGAGGAACTGGAAATAGGGCCAAGCTGAGGAGAAGGTAGGGGCTAGATTTTATGAAGCATGGTTAAAAAAAATGGGGTGCATTTAGGTTAAAGAACAGGAAGGCTTAGGGGAGAGTTATTTGATCAATATAACTGATATGCCTCTTTAACCATAAAAACTATGGGCAGCAAATGGAGTTTAAGGATAAATCATAACATTGAAACCATGATATAATTTAAAAGTAACATCTGAGAATAAAAACAAGATCATAGCAACCTACTCAGTCTTCACTAACTTCATGATTCTGATTCCTGAGCAAACAATCAGGTTTCAAGGCTTCCCAGAAGATCATCAGGCTTGGGGCCAATCCGAGCTCAGTTAGTAGTGTGGCAGAAAAGGCATGAAAGCACCTTATACTTAGAAGCCTGATGCGAGTTGGCTTGGCTCATGTAGGAAGATGGAAGATGGAGCAACTAAGAAGCCCTCATTATTTCCTGAACCCTGCATTCTGGCCCAGTTGCAGCTTCTGGATGCTCTTCAGAGAGTGTGGTTGCAGTATTGTGCAGCAAAGCGTGAGTGACCATAAGCAGGGCCTTCTGTTCCAGGAAAGGACACAATTGGTGCACTACATGATGCAGGACCGAGTCCAGGAAGATCTCCAAAATCCCGCACCCGTTCAGTCTGTCATAGTGCAACTCCATAAAAGAGGGTGGGGATAGTAGTGGAAAGCCATGGCCCCCTCAATATTGATCTGAAGCCCTGATCCATATCCCCACAGTCTCCAGATATCAGGGCCAAGTCTCTGTCTCCGCTCAGGGCAGAGATTCTTAAAACTTGATTAAATTCTTAAGCTTTATGAAGTAGTCTAGGTTTGAGTTTGTTCACATCAAATAAAGTAGCCTTATTGAATTACATATTGAGAAGAATGTGCTGAAGAATCAATTACATTGGGAAAGTTTATGGTTCAAAATGGTCTGTGGCTGCACACTATTCCCCCATCTACCCTGCGTCCCACTTATGGCTCTAGAGGGGGGCTGAAATTTTTAGGCACTTTGGACTTTCTTAATGGAAAGTCAACTTACTATTTTCAGCTTTGCTGACTTGTAATGGAGAGAAGAAATAAGGAATAGGAAGAAGAGCTGCTACATCTGAGTCAGTATCCCAGACAAGAAGCTCCATAATTCTCAAGAGGATCAAGAGAGAGAGAGAATGTGCAGAAAGCACATTCAGACTTACAAGATTGATACCAGCTGTTAAGGTTCAGGCGAGGTGAAGCTAGAAAACCAAAGTCATGACTTCTAATATGATTTTTATGTGAAGGTTCCAGCAATAGAATTTTGCAAGCCTGTCCATGATCCCCCCTCCCTCTGCCTTTGTGAGAGCTAGGGATGGTCTGGTTTGAGACATCCACTCAGCCCAGACTTAAATTTCTTTTACCTGAGCATTGTCTTGGTAGTGGCTCTACTTCTCATTCCTCGAAAGTTATTCCTTCTGCCCATTATGCCTCTTGATCGTAAGAGCAGCAGCAATGAGTCTCTTGGCAGGGCACAAATATTGAGCCTCTGCACTAACCAACTCTCATTCTTCCTCTGATGTGGCTACCTTTTCTTTCAGTGCCAGATTAGCTTTGCTTCCTATGTATGTGATACATATATATAGATTGTTGAAGTAGACCAGCTTTAAACCGTATGTTTACTGGAGAAGATGTTGATGGAAAACTAAACTGATTAATTTAGTTAAAAGCAGTCTGGTGACCTCCAAGGCCCCTTCCAGCTCTGTTATTCTGTATTCTGAACTTCATATTGGAAGGACAAGGAGACCCCAGTTGAAGTGGCACTCTGAGCCCTGCCTGTCCAGCTGGCCTGAGGAGTCTTGAGAGGCTGAGCAGGACAAGCTCTGGGCGGCTTTGACATTGAGCCTGAGGGGCTCCCACAGTCCCTTTCAGCATTTCCTCTTTGCCTGCAGGTGCCATTGAGAAGCAGAAACTTGTATACATCCTGAACAGAGACGCAGCTGCTCGGCTCACCATTTCTTCCCCACTGGAAGCCCACAAGGCCAACACCTTGGTTTATCATGTGGTTGGAGTCGATGTTGGGTTTGAAAATCCTATGTTTGCTTGCCTGGAAATGGATTATGAGGTAGTATCTCTCTAAAATGATTTCTAAAACAATTAGATTGGTGTTAGGTCAGCTTGCTGAGATTGTTAACACTGGTGGCTGGCTTGTAGTTCTGAAACTGCTGCTTTCCTGGGCTTGCAACATGAGTGCATTCTTCAGCACAAGGAATGAATGTACGAGAGGTGCTCCCAGTGAGTGCAATTGTCAACCCTGTCTTGTGCTTTGATTTGGCAGGGATTTGGGTTTAGCTTGGGATTGTGGGGTGCTAGCACTGGCTTGGAAGGAGAATCTCTAAAACCCTCTCCTTCCCACCTGTTTGGTGGTGATAGCAGCTGCAGCTATTGGGAGAGTGGACAGAATGAAAATGTCAGCCTGGACCCATTTCCATGGATTTTGTGATTCTGTGCTATCTCTGCTGAGGCTACTCTTGACTTACAAACATAATTTAATAACTGATTGAAGCTACAGTGGCCTTGAAAAGGATGCATTATGTACTACAAAACACTTCTGGCCATTGTAAAATGTAAAATGTCACACGCACCCCTCCCCTCTGTAATCCTTCAGTGCACACATGGGCCACGTTAGATGGTTTCAGTGGGATGGAAAGCTTGTAGAGTGTAAGGCTTTCAGTGTAGTTACTGCTATTTATGGCTATCTCCCACCTGAGGCCAAAAGGGCCGTTCCTGAGAAGCAGTGGAAAGGAGCGCCTGCACTGCAGCTCAGGGTTGTGCGAAGAGCGTTCGGCCTGAGGTGGCTTCTGAGCCTGCATGGTCTGAAGTAGTGCAGTAAAGATGGGGTTGCTTCCTGAGGACGCTTGCTCTGGACACGTTGACTCAACTCTGGATGGCTGGGCTCTGCAAAGGCCTTTAGGGAAAGGGTAGTCTCAGAAAGCTTTGCAGGACCTTGTTGGATCTTGTTGAGTTATGCCAGTTTTTACAGGTGATTATAAAACATCCTGAGTGTGCTTTCCACGAGACATGTCCTATTATACTTTTAAAAAGAATAAGCTACTCAAATTTCACATGGGACGTAAATGGTATTTTTCCCCTTAGGAAGCTGACAATGACCCCACTGGAGAAGCTGCAGCAAACACCCAGCAGACCTTGACATTTTATGAGTTGGACTTAGGTTTGAACCATGTGGTCAGGAAATACAGCGAACCATTGGAGGAACATGGCAATTTTCTGATAACAGGTACCCTCTTTCTCAGCCCTTGTAGGGAAAAAGGCACATATAGAGAATTCATAAACCTGGAGAAAGGTTTCTCTATGTCTTGTGCATGCCAAAGAATCTTTAATAAAATCTTAGTGTTGTTTCATTCTCTAACAAACAGATTGTGTGTATTGATCTTCTATTCTGAAACCTTAAGCAACTGGAAGGGACCCTGGAGGTCTTCTAGTCCAATGCCCTGCTGAAGCAGGAGACCCTAAACGGTTTCAGATTCTTTTTAAAAACCTTCAGTGTTGGAGCAAGCTGTTTCACTGGTTAATTGTTCTCACAGGAAGTGTCTCCTTAATACTAGGTTGCTTCTCTCCTGATTGGTTTCCGACCATTGTTTCTTGTTTGCCTTCTGGTGCTTTGAAGAATAAATTGACCCCCTCCTCTTTGTGGCAACCTCTCAAACACTGAAATACTGCTATCATGTCACCCCTAGTCCTTCTTTTCTCCAGACTAACCAAACTCAAATCCTGCAACCATTCTTCATATGTTTTAGTCTCCAGGTCTTTAATCATAGTTGCTCTTCTTTGCACTTTTACCAAAATTGCAACAGCATTTTAAAGTCTCTTGAAAAGCTGAAAACCTGTTTCAGAAAATTCTTTTTCTGACCTCTTAATACTTCTCTTCCTCCTTTTCACTTATACATTTCCTTGCTGTGGTTCTGGTCTCCCAGTCCTTATCATCGACTTCTAATAATGATAGGTGAACACTTGAAAGGATAGGTGCAGCCCTTTCAGTGTTTGCCATTCAATCGTTTTGCCAAAAGATTGCCACAAAGAACTTTAATAATATATGTTGCCAAGAAGAGCTTCCCCTTTTTATGTGAAGAAAAAATAATAATGTTGCCAGAAATAACTTTTCCTTTTTATATAAAAAAAATAAATATGAACTTAGCTCTTTTTGTCCTTTGGCCATGCTTATGACCGTATTCTATAGTTCCTGGAGGCTCTGATGGTCCAAGTGGGGTACTGATTTGCTCTGAAAACTATATTACCTACAAAAACTTCGGTGACCAGCCAGATATTCGATGTCCAATTCCTAGGAGGAGGGTAAGTATCTTGTGACCATTTCCTCAGTACCTAAAAAACCCCATCCCAATGTATTCCTAAATCTCATTTCTGCAGTCCTTGGAGGAAAAGGAGAATGGTAGGAAATAAGCAAAACAAAAGGTCTCAGTGCAAGCTGTGAAATAGTTACATTTAAAAAATAAAAGCTCCAGATTTCTCCCCAAATAAGGAAAAATATAGAAAATCTTGGCCTTGTTAATTGTATCATTGACTTCTGTCCTTTGAGTCTTTATCATGCTCATATCTCCCTGTAAGGATGAACAAGGTTTTATAGAGAGAACATGGAAAGCTATCCATGAAGCTGTCCAGTTGGAGAACGAGGAAGAGAGCTGATCAGAGAGCATTGTTGCATCATGCCCTTATGGAGGAGGGCTCACGTCTTTTAGGACCTCCAAAGAGAACAGAAATGTGTTCATCTTCATCAAGGACAGTTCTTAGCCCTTTCCCCCCTAGTTGATTCCAGGCTTTTCAGCAGAAATGCAGACAGGTGCTCTTTCATGTTCTTAAACAGCTGGCTTTGGCCCTTCGAGGCCAGCCATTGTACTTCAACCACTAACCTGGTCCTCTTGTTTCGACAGAATGACTTGGATGACCCTGAGAGAGGCATGATCTTTGTCTGCTCTGCTACCCACAAGACCAAGTCTATGTTTTTTTTCTTAGCTCAAACAGAACAGGGTGATATTTTTAAAATCACCTTGGAGACTGATGAAGATATGGTAAGTCTGAGCACATTTAGTTTGGAAAAAAAAGGCCTAAAAGTACCAGGAGTGTCTCATGCAGTTTGTGCTGGTTTCAGGTCACAGAAATTCGATTGAAGTATTTTGACACTGTTCCTGTGGCTGCAGCCATGTGTGTGCTGAAAACTGGCTTTCTCTTTGTGGCTTCTGAGTTTGGAAACCAGTAAGTAAGATCCTCCAGTTTCCCTTCCAAAGCAAGAGGTGTGCCTAAAAGGGCTTCTGGTTGCATTCTAGTTCCATCTTCTCCATATCTGGAGGTCCTTCAGGCATGGGAAGGCAGTCTGCAGAGAAAGGCAAAGCATGAGCCTCATCCTTTCATCTTGCTTGACGTGAAGCCTCTCTGGCTGCCTGTCCCTTCCTGCCCCTCTTCTGTTGCAGCTACCTCTACCAGATTGCCCACCTTGGAGATGATGACGATGAGCCCGAGTTCTCCTCTGCAATGCCACTGGAGGAGGGGGACACCTTTTTCTTCCAGCCCCGGCCCCTTAAAAACCTAGTATTGGTGGATGAGCTGGACAGTCTCTCTCCCATTTTGTCCTGCCAGGTACGTTGCTCTTCCACATGGATGGCAAATGGTGGTACTTTTACAGGTGGTGCTGAGTTCGCTGTGGCAGGAGCTAATAGAGCCCCATCGTAGAACAGAAGTGCAGGGCAGGCCAGCCTGTCTGCTGCTTTTCCTCTAGGGAAATTTGCTCTAGAGCTACTGCTCTCTTCCTTATTTAGGGGAGCAAATGGTTAGTTTCTGTTCATTATGAATAATTCCACATTTTATGTAATTCTGCCTGCCTGCTGCTGGCAGGCCAGCCTTTTTTTGTTAGGACTCAAGGAGGTCCATAAGCTGTGCGACAGTTTAGCATTTGGGTTTTGTCATCATGCCGCAATATGCAACTCCTCCCCTTCCATATAGTAGTAATTATAAACTTCATCATTAAAATGGTAAGATACATTTTCTTTAAAAAGGAATCACTACTTTCAAGGAAATTGCCATTTTATTTGGCAAATAAAATTGATTATTTTCTATAAATTCTTATACGTAACACTACATGATAAATATTACATACTTTACAAATAATACATCAATCAAAATGTAGTTGCTGTCCAAGACCAAACACAAGAAAGAGCTCAGCTCAACAATAACCATAATTTTTAATCTTTAAAAATTGTGAAAAAATCTACAAACCGTGCAGTAACAGGAAATATAAAAAGACTTCATAAGCATCCCAAAGAGATACATTTCTATAAAAAAAACCCTCCCAAATAGTACTGAACCATCAACCTGCCCCAAATTCTGGGGGAAGAGTCAGGTCTTCAATAGTTCCTGGAGGTCATCAGGATGGGAGCCATTTGGATCTTTTGTCTCTCTGTGTGTGTATAATTTCAGAGGGAAGGAATGTGACTGAGAAGTTTTACAAATTGTGGGCAGTAATGAGCATTCCTCGGTATGCTGTATAACTTCTCTGCACCAGTTGTTGGTTGGCTTCTGCCAATTGACGATGCTGGTCGCTCTGTAAAACCCTGCATGGCACAGGGCCTGAGGGGCTGCCTGGCCAGCTCAGGATTCCTTTGATTAAACAGGGCCATCTGCTCACACCTCAGAAGTGGGCCTTCTGGATGACAGATTAAATGGATGGAAAACCAAAGCTTTGCATGGACAGCACTTGAAAAACATTGAAGGAAAGTGATAACAACTTGACATGGGCATGGCTTAAGATGGGAACCATCAAGAAAGAATTGGACGGTTTAATAGTTGCTGCTCAAGAACAAGCACTATAGACTAATGCCATGAAAGTAAGATAAAAAAACCCACTGACAATCCAAATTGCCAACTTTGCAGTGACAAAGTTGAAACTGTTTTAACATTTAATACGTGAATGCAGCAAAATTAGACATGACCGAGTTGCTAAATTAATCCACTGGTCATTATGTAAAAAATATGACTTACCTGTATCCAAAAAGTCATGGGAACAAAAAGTGGAAAAAGTTGTTGAAAATGAAAAAGAGAGATCTTGTCAGAGTTTTGAATATAGATTGTCATTTGGAACACAACATGCCAAATGGTTGTCGAAAACCGAAGCGTACAATGTGTTAATGTTGCTGTACCGGGAGACTCCAGAGTTGAAGGAAAACTGGAAAAAAATCACGAAATATCACGACCTGGCCATTGAAACTATGCGATTATAGATGAAGCATGTCACAGTGATAGCCATCGTCATGTGGTACTACGTCTAAGAATTTTACAAAATACACGAAGAAATTGAAGCTTCCTGCAATAACACCAGCAGAACTGCAAAAAACTGTGCTACTCACAGTTTAAGGTCCTTGGTTGATACCTAGGATGCTGGCAGCAACCCATATCAACCATTAGTGCCAGTCAGTCATATTTGTGATACATTTTTAAATGTTCAGTTGACTGAGTTTCATGTTTAATGAATAAAAGAGGTAATAGGATAACAAAGAAGATACTCTGATGCCAGCACACAATGAAGGCTTAATTAATTCATTAATGAAGCTGGCCCACAAGAAAGACCAAATGAAAAATAGAAAAGAGACATTGCAAGGCAAATTATTACATGGCCAGTGTACACACACACACACACAGAGATTACTAGTTGAGACCTGGCAGTGACTAAGAGCAAGAAAGCTGAAGAAAGGCAGAGGGGCTCCTTTTAGCGGCACAAGACCAAGCCTTAGGAACAAAGGCATACAGAGCCAGAATTGAGCAGACAGCAACTGACAGCAAAGCAGTGCAAGAAACAGCCGCCCCCGTGGGTAGCTGCTACAAGGAAATGGTGCAATGCCTACAAACAATGGCATGACAAAAAAGCAAGAATTGGAAGATCTTCACAAAATACCATTTGCCTGGTAAGACCACAAAATAGACAGTCGTAGAAAATGAAAAGTTAAAGTGCTCTGAGACTTTAGAATTCAAACAGGCCATTCAAACTCTGCCATGCAACAACACCCCAGACTTAACAATTATCAATAGGAGAGAGGAAGTCTAGATAGTGGGTGTGGTAGTACAGAGAAGAGAAGAGAAAGGATTGGGGGGGAGGGGATCACAAAATAGAAAGACCTGCAAACAGAAGTAGAACGTCTGGCAAAGGAAAGCAGTGAGATGGGGACAACCTGGTTTGGGAGAGAAACAAACAGACCTCAGGTGGCTGGCTTGGTTTCTTATGACTGTTTTGGGGATTTCTGTGCAGATTGCTGACCTTGCAAACGAAGATACCCCACAGCTATATGTGGCGTGCGGAAGGGGCCCTCGTTCGTCTCTGAGGGTCCTGAGACACGGCCTCGAGGTAAGAAGCCTCTGAATGAGTGTGGAGCCCCACCTGATGGACTGAGCCCAAAGTTGAGAATGGATTCTTTGCTTGAGTTTGTGCTGATGACCGAAGTGCTGTGTTTCTTTCCTCCATGTTTTTGTGTTTTTGTTCTCTCTGGGAGACAGGCTTTTGATGATCCCTGTTGGGCTACAAGGCAGGGCCAGTTCCTGGCATGTCCTGGGGGTGGGGGGAGGGTTGGGATGGCTGTCCCTGCTTGGGATCTTGGAGAGCTGCTGCCAGTCAGATGGAAGCACCGAAAGGCCTGGGAGTCCCTATTCCTTCCTATAAAGGAGTAAAACAGACCAAACCTCCTTTCTCTTGTTAAGATGTCTGATAAAAATGCAACCCCCCTCCCAAAACTATTTTTTCATATTTTTCTCTTTTCAAAGTTTTTTTGTATGTCTGGGATTTAGCTGTATAAAAAGGAAGGAGGGCTTGCAACATCCTGGTTCTGTTGTGTTTGCGATTGGCCTCTAAGGCCATTTTCACAAATCTTCTGCATCTAAATTATTGTCCTGTATCATGCTAGGTGTCTGAAATGGCAGTCTCGGAATTGCCCGGTAATCCTAATGCCGTGTGGACAGTTAGGAGACACATTGAAGGTAGGTAGAGTTCTCGTGTGTGGAGAGAACTGGGAAGGAGCATGGCTCAGATTGAGGCATCTGGGCACGGCTGATCTGCCCACAACTCACGGTGGGGGTGTAGTGTCAGACAGTCCTAATGCGAGGCACCACCACTTGCAGCCTTTTGGGTAATTGGTGATTACCACAAGATTGATAGGTCTAACATGCCTCCTGAAGTTCCCGTGTCCTGGTGATAGCATGATCTGGACCAGGGGGCTATTTCTGGGGCCCTCTTAGTCATTTCCTCTCCCTCCTCAGCTTCTGTGGTCCTGCCCTGCTCTCCCTGGCACTTAACTTGGAACCAATTCGCATGGCTCCATTATTTATCACTATATTCACCCATTCATTGATCAGGGCCAAGAACCAGAGCTGCTTGGCCAGACTGCATGGTCTGTTACAAGGGCAGCTCCAGATTTTTTTTTTTTTGTTTGCTCCTCTTAATAGACTGTGACTGGTTGTTTGCTAAACTTTTTGTCTCAAAGCATTTTGAATGCCTCCAGTTGTGACCATAATATACCTCAGGGCTTCATCTTGTGCCCTCTTGCTATTCAAATGATGCTGCTGGGTAGATTGCCTAGTGGGAGGAGGCTGGAAAACCAGGATCTTGATAAAGCTCAATTCTGCCCTCCTGTTGCAGTCCAAGATGATTGTTCAAAGGGACATTGGCCTGTGGTGTTCAGTTAATCAAAACTGAAAGTACAAACAAGATTGAAGTACTCCTGGTTGGTTGCAAGTTAGACAATAGGAGGTTAAATTACAGGGGATACGCACTCCCCCTAAAATTGTAGTTTGGTGACTTCCTAGAATCTGAATGTCCACCAGAGTTGGGAAATGGCCAGACTTTGTCTTCATAGCTAGTGTGAGTACGTCAAATGCAGATGCCAGGCCTCGATTGTATCCTGTTTGGGTTACTGTGGTATGTTTCCATGGGGCTGTGTTTGAGCACATTTGGAACTTTAAGCTATACTGTGGAGTGCTGCCATGGGATTGTCGATGGGGAATACGTGTCTCCCTTGAACAGCAACCACTTCTGCCAGTCTGTTTCTAGTTGAAAGAGCTGGCCACAAAGCAAGATGAAAGTTTGGGCCAGGCTGGTGCCGGCCCTTCTGCTCTGCTGCCTGTGGCTGGGCTCCCTTGAGAGGAGCTTGCTATGAAGGGGGGCGGTCAGCTAGCTCAGGGGTATTTTATCTTTCAAATAGGTCATTTATTAAGTGATGATTCAGAGGGTGGAAAGTTGTTTTATGTGGTATATGCTGGATGTTTTTGCAATGTCATGTGTAATGAGGCTGCATAAATAGCAGAACTAGGTCTGTAGAAAAATTTTAAGAGCTTTGAGGATTCTTGGATGGTGACAGGCTGAATTTAGTGTGGATAGGTGGAGTATAAACAACAAGGACCAGGGAAAAAACTATAACTTACCGGCCTGCCCCAGCAAGAGGTTGGCACTGGACCTATTGTTGTTTTCATTGCTTTCAGGAAATGTTAAAGTTGTGGGTGGTGAGTGCATTGCATGCGCCTTCTAGATCAGCTGGGGAGTGACATGGCGGCTGCTTACCATTTCAGACCAAGCAGCTGTAGAGCAAGGAAGAGCCAATTTAGGTTGCCAGAGGTACCTGAAGAAAAGTGGATGGAAGCAGCTGGGTGTGGTTAGCTGCTGGGAGAGCATCAGAGGAAGAACAGTAGCTAGCATGGAGAGCCAGGAGGACAGAGTGGAATGTGGGTGTGAAATTGACAAAGCAGCAGATGGCTCATAAAGCAGGCAGATGAGGGGAGCACTGGTGCGCAGGGAGGAAGCCTTCCCTGCTGAAGTGCAAGAGCAGACTAGGCGAAGGTACCTCAACCCTGCTTGCTGGAGGGGAGGAGCTGTGTAGCAAGCTGAGCAGGAGAAGGGCTATGCTTACATTGAAATGAGAAGGTGAGGTTGGGTGGGATGGCTGGGACTCAGGCGGATTAAGAGCATGCAGGATATGTGGGTTGAATGAGATGAACTGGACTGAGGCATCATGCCTGTTTCCAAGTCACTCACATGCTGATAGCCTGATGAGAATCGTGGACTGTGTAGTGCCTGCCCCCCCGCTTCCGCCCCGCTCTCTGCCAGGGTTTTTCAGACAGATGCAGAGGTAGGGCAGCCAGGATACACACAGCTCTGGTCACACACAGCATTACGTAGTTTGGGCAGTCATGTTCTTTGACTGTCCTCCTAGGATTAAGGTGACCCTGAAGCCTGTTCCAGAAATTGCCAGTTGGGAGTGCCGGCATGTGAAATGGGGCTGCAGAGGCAAGCTTTATCTCTGCTGACTTGCTGGCTGCCCAGGTACCTGGCAGCGCCCATTCCTCAGTGCATAACTTGGTCTTGCGGGGGGTGGGGGTGGAGTCTTAAGGTTTTATTGTCTGGGGTGGCAGCAACTTCCATGAGCAAGGGGAATTTTGGTTGGTTTGTGACTCTGTTGTGAATATGATCTTGTTCATAAGTTGTGACTGTTAAACCATATATGTGAGCCCACTCTTGAACTGGTTTTTATTTTACAGCAAAGGAGATATTATCTGAATATGGAAGGTACTGACAGCTGTCATTTCCAATAGATCACTTTCTGACCATACAGTGAATCACGGCCACTCCAAATCTCTTCTAGGACAGAGGACGACCTCTTAAGGCATCTGAGGGATCCGTTTGGTTGCTCTGTGTGCTTGAAAGATGTGTCAGGCCACTCATTTTACAGTGGAATTCTTGGCAGTGTTGAAGGGTTTCTCCACAGCTCAGTGAGCAGTTCCCTCTTATCCCTGATCAAATTTCCTCCTCCTGTGTGGCCTCAGCCCAACTCAAGTTTGCCAAAGAGCTGCAGCAGCTGAAGCAAGAATGGCCCAGAATTGGAGGGGCTGAGACTGAGCACCACTGCAGCCTCCCCCCCCCCCCGTCGTAATGAAAGTGGACACAAGGGTTAGTTTTACACACACAATCACACAACACACACACACACACACACACACACACACACACGGATTCTGACTGGCTTCACTCTCTGTTGTAACTCAGACCCGGTGAGTCGAGAGATGCTGAGAGAGCAACTGGACTAGTCTGCAGATTTTTTTAGCATAAAGTCAGTGCTGTGATTTAGATGCCAGTTGAGTGGAACCACATGAAGGCAAGCTCTGTATATTTCTCCCTGGGATTCCTCTTGGGATTTGTAGCATGGTCGCTGCAACTGAGTAAGAACTCCAGGTACTCCTCCCTTAATGACTGAAGTTATGACAGACCCCCCCTCCCCAAAGTTACTTTCATCCAATCACTGAAACCATGATTGCTGCTTGTCCCAGCAACCCCCCCCCCCCCC
>BHFT01026344.1:18141-45691 GCA_004320025.1 Laticauda laticaudata
GGCCGCAGTCATGTGGCTGCCCTTTGGGTGCTTGGCAAATGGCTCACATCCATGACCAGTTGCAACATCCTACAATTATATGACTTGCACTATTTTTTTGCCAGCCTCTGGCAATCTGGCAAAAAAATGCTCATTTGGGAGAATGGATCTACTTAATGACCACCATGACTCACTTTATAACCATTGTAAAAAAGAGTCAGGTCATGTGGTGACCTGCTTAACAACTGCAATGAGTTATCGTGGAAATTCCAGGTTTGGGGGTGATCGCTGAGTGAGGGCTACCTGTACGCATAGAAGGTTTTCCCAGGAAGATGTTGGAAATTGCTGCATTCAGGTGTTCAGTGTAGAATCAGATTTGTTGCTCTCAAATGCTGGAGCCCATTTGCTAAGATGGAGCTTTTACTGGGCCAATATTGGGTTTTTCTTAATGCTTTTTCTGGAATGCATCACCGGATGGCCTGCTTAATTCTCAGTGGTTTACCTTGGCATGTGCTAATGACCCAGAACTGGGATGGTTGTGCTGTGGTAATCCTGTATGCCTCTGGTTTTTGCATCTGAAGTTCTTCATTCTCTCTTTTGTGGTGTCAGAACAACTCTGGACAAATGCTAACCTTGGCTGGTATGTGGTTATGATACTACCAATACCAAGCCTTCTGTTTTCTTTCACAGGTGGCTGGCAGTGGAGGTGCTGATCTCCTCCCACAGGTGTGTACTTGAAGCTACAGGATATGTGGTGCTGTTTGGGTAGTGGTGGAACAGCTTTGAGACATTCAATCTTTGGCCTTTGGGGCTGAAGGCATCAACACTTTGCCTGGACTCTTGGGATAAGAAGGGTCTCCTCTCCACGCTGTCTTCTCTGTACTGAAAGCTTTCCTCACATAGCTGTACAGCAAAAATATTTTTCTCTCATGTACCTAAAACTACTTCATGTTCCTGTGACTGAGATAATGTAGCTTGCACAGGCTTCCCATGTGCTTCCAAGTAGACTTAGGGTCTCCTAATCTATTTTAATAGATATAATATGTGTTCATTTCCATATTCCATAAAACTTGGGAATCTTGATATAACTATTCAGGTTGGTTACCAAATCTTAAACACACCCAATTTTTGGAATTCATGTACAAGATAGAGTTCTTACTCGCTACGTGTACTGAGGTTAGATAACTTCTAACCTAATACTTGGGAGGTACAACAGCATCCCCCATCTTCCAGTTTTAGAGTTCCTCAGCTGGCAGCCATATTGCTGAGAATTCCAGAAGTTGAAATCCACACATCCGGAGAAATCAGGCTAAGTAGATCCAGCTCCAGTATTTCCATGGCTGCCACTGCCCCAAGCTACAAAGACCTCACTATCATCACAATCCATGTTGTGAGCATCCATTGATTTCCCACCTGTGTGCAGTGTTTCCCCACAAAAAGGCTCTTCCTGATGGCATCCTTCACAGTGAGGGCAACTCTTTTATTGGTTTCATTGCGACTTCCCACTCCTCCCTTTT
This sequence comes from Laticauda laticaudata, assembly GCA_004320025.1. Taxonomy (NCBI): domain Eukaryota; kingdom Metazoa; phylum Chordata; class Lepidosauria; order Squamata; family Elapidae; genus Laticauda; species Laticauda laticaudata. The sequence continues at coordinate 19,638 of BHFT01026344.1, forward strand.
AGTAAAGCCAGGTTGGGCTGCACTAGTGCTTGTACATTTTCTCCACCCACACCCTACCTGTTGGTGAGCATCTCTGCAAATCTAAACCTTTTCCTGCCTCTGGAACTGCCCCCTGCTTTGCTACAGTGAAGAGAAGTCAAAGGGCAGCCTAGAGTTCAGATGTCTGTCTGTGGTGTTAACCCTGTTGTTCAGTGCTTTCTGCCAAAGCACAGAATAGGCTCTCATGCTCCTGCCCCCACATTTGTTCTTTGCTCTCACACATGCTCCTGACATGAGGCTTGGGCTGCTTGGTGATCACCATCAAGTTAATTCCTTTCTATTGGATATCTGGCTTGCCCTTTGAGTGCTTTTATGCATCAGAATATCAGTAATCAGAATGGTACACAGTGGAATTTACTTTGACATCTTGCAAATCCTTTACAAGCATCTAAGATATCAGATTAAAAATTGTTTATGTCTTCCAATGAATATGTTGAAAGAGCCTCCAGTAGACCTAGAAAATCCAATAGGCATGGACAATCTGCAGTCAAGTAGATGCTAACCCTGTTGACTTCAGAAAGACAAAATGCGGGATGTGAGCTCTCTTTTAGCTTCACACCTAGAACTTGAACTAGGTCTGAACTTTGGTATGAACTCTCAGTTCTCACTTTCCCTAACAGCTCAATGGGCAAAGTCTAGCATATCAGGACCATCAGCCTGCAGCATGTTAGAATTCTGATTCTTGAAACTGTTAGTTCTTCAAGCTTTGGCATAATGACCAGCAAGTGAGAGGAAGTACACTGAACTTTAATTCTTGACTGAGCAGAGTCCATGGAAGCCGATTCTAGTTAGCAGTTCTTGCTGACAACCTAAAATTAAATGGAGCTGCTTTTTTCCTGTTGAGTTCTAGCATTGGAAGAATTATAGAATGGACCAGGATGAGTAGGTATTAGTCACTATATAGATCACCTAAACATAAAAAATAAGTGAAATGTTAGCAATAATCTTCAAGGTCCTTTCTAACTCTGTCATTCAATGAGATTTAGAAAGATTAAAGCTGTTTCTTTTTTGGGGGGAGGAAGGTGGGCGGAGAAGATGACTTCAGGCTAGCTAGAAATACCCCCAAATCCAGAAGGCTGGAGCTGGTCCCTGCCACTGCACCAGAAAGCCCAGCTGAGCCTTGGTCACTCTTTGCCCAGGAGGGTCTTTCGGTGAAATAACTACAGAGGAGCTGAAGTATGAAGTATGGGGGTGGGGAAGTGTTGCTGGGCAAAGCGTGTGGGATCCTGCTGGTTAGGGCTGGTGGGGCTTCTGTGGCTCCCCTTGTCAATTAAAAATACTTTGGTCTTTTTAGTCCTGACACCCCTGCTGTGGGAGGTCTTGGAAGACTCTGGCCGCCTAAATTTGGAATGTATTTATTTTCCAGTTGGACTAAGGAATCTTTGGGGCCAGTGTGGGACTCCTTGCAACATGGCTTTTTTAGAATGAGAAGGGACCACAGCTGGCTGTTTAACGGAAGAGTTCAAAGCAATTTCAGGTAGTTGATGCTAGCTCTTTCATTTTGTGTAATAGGATTTTCTACTTTTGCTGAGAATTCCTAACAGTCTTAATAGCTTTTCTGAAGATCATTTTAAGATCATGCCAAACCAATCTTATTTCATTCTTCGACATAGTGATGAAATTAGCAGACCAGTGAAATGCTGTGGACGTAGTATACTTAGATTTCAGTAAGGCATTGGACAAAGTAGGCCACAACCTACTTCTTGGTAAGTTAGAGAAATGTGGGAGAGATAGTATCACCACCAGATGGATTCATAACTGGCTGATGAACCCCATACTCAACATGCTGTCCTCCTTTTAAAATTATTTTTTATTATGTGATTTCCTTTGTTATATATAAAATTATCATATCCTCACAATTGCAGTGTACTTTCTGGGTACAATCTCTTAAATACAAATAACAAACCTTATATGCATTTTAATTATAACCATTATTCAATCTATTCACCATAATCTTCACTTATCCTTATTAAACACTTTCCATTATTGAATTAAACACCCTGTTCAGTTTTAACATATAGTTAATATCAGAACTTATAAACATCACATTTATTACTATTATCCTCCAAATCTAATAATCATATTTCTTTATCCTATTTATTCAACATTCATTATTTAGTTACACACTTACTTCATTTTTATTTACAATATCCTCCTCAATTTTAATTTTCTAACTTCTATTTTCTAACCATTGATAAAATAGTTCCCAAGTTAAAAAATATTCTGTGTCATCCTTACTCTTCAAAGTTAGTCCATTTCAGCACATTCTAATATTTATTACATTTTCCCCTGTTCATTTTCCCAATTTTGTGTATACACAATTCTCACTGCTGTTATCACATGTAAAATTAAATATGTAATTCTTTTTAATATATTTTTTTGGTAAAATATCTTACAAAAACATTTCTGGTTTTAAGTCTTATTTGTTTTTTTGTTTTGTCTTCCTTCTAGGCACTCTTTTATTTTTGACTAATATTTTTTTGCCACAGGGCAAGTCCACCACATATAATAAGAACCCGGTATCTGTTTGCAGATTTGGGAGATACATTTTGAGACATCTTTGCCATCCTTGCAAATGCCATCTATAAAACATTTTACATGAATTTTCTTTATAAGCTATTGATATCATCAATTTATAATTCCTTTCCCAAAGTTTTTGCCACTTATCTAATTCTATAGTGTATCCAAAAATTTTAGACCATACTATCATTGTTTCTTCTTCTTCTTCTATTTTAAAATTCAATAAATAGCTATATATATGTTTATTAATTTGTCATCCGTCTCTAAAAATATCTGGTCTAGTTCTAAAGGTTCTTTATAAAATCCATACAATTCTGCATCTTTCTTGTATCTTGATTTTTTTTGATTGAATGGCCCCACCAGGCCAAATCAATTCCTTGATTTTCCAGTTCTTGTTTCAATTTTAGTTCCCCTTGTTCATTTAGAATATCTTTATATCTTGTAAAGCATTGGCCAAAGTAGACCACAACCTACTTCTTGGTAAGTTAGAAAAAAGTGGGATAGATAGCATCACCACCAGATGGATTCGCAACTGGCTGACAAACTACTCTGGTTTGAGCCTCCAGTGTAAGTTAGAGTCTACAACGGAGGGAAGTAAGCTTTGGGGTGTCACAAGATTCCATCTTAGGCCCAGTACTCCTCAATATTTTCATAAACAACTTAGATGAGGGAATAGAAGGGGAACTTACCAAATTTGCAGATGATATTAAGTTGGCAGGTATAGCTAACACCCTAGAAGATAGGCTCAAGATCCAGATAGATCTTGACAGACTTGAACCCTGGGCCGTGTCTAAAAAAAATGAAATGTAGAAAAAAGTAAAGTCCTACACTTAGGCAAGAAAAACCCAAAGGACACGTATAGACTGGCTGAAACCAGGCTCAATAGCAGGAATTGTGAGGGATCTTGGAGTCTTCGTGGACAACCAGCTAAATAGGAGCCAGCAGTGTGTGGCGGCAGCCAAAAAAGCCAACGCAATCCTAAGTTGCATCAACAGGGATACAATCAAGATCAAGTGAGGTACTACTAATACCACTCTATAAAGCCTTAATAAAACCACTCAATCTCAGTCTCAAGTTTTATAGCTGAATTGAATTTTACATGTCAGAGCCTTGAAGATGCTCAAAATGGCTCCAGCATAAAAAATGGCTTCAGGGCTGACAGCGCCCAGTTTTGGTCACTGCACTGTAAAAAAGATGTTGAGACTCTAGAAGGAGTGCAGATGACCTACAATGCCAACTCTTATTCTGAAGCTTTTCTGTTTGTTCTTGGGAGGAGTAGGAGTAAAAATGCTACCAGGAAGTTATTTGGTTGCCCCTGGATCACCTGAGTGACATTAAAGTTGTATGCAGGTAGTCTCCACTTAACAATCACAGTTGAGCCTGGAATGTCCATGTGACCTAATTTTACAACAATTTTTATAATAGTTGTAAAGCAAGTGACCACAGTCATTAAGCAAATTACATGGTGGCTAAGCCAATCTATCCTTGCAATGGGAGTTTTTCCCCAGATCCGAGCAAAAAACTGCAGAACATTGCATTGTAAAAGATTCCTGCCACCATCAGTCTGTGTTTCACTGAAACAACGGTCTTGCGCCTTCCAGGGTCATTGGCCCCTTACTCCAGGGAGGAGGTGACTGCCTTCTCTTGGCTGCTGTGAAATGCCACGCCTGGGTTCTGTTGTCTGACTGCAGGGTCGGAGGCTGATTGGGAATGTGGCACCACCTCTCCTCTGAGGGGCTTGTGCGATCTGATTGCTGGCCCAAAGGTTATGCTGAAGCTTAATATAGAGCCAACAAAGACATCAGCGCTGGTTATGTTCACAGATGCATGCCGTTTTATCAAAAGTACTCTCTTTTTTTTGTTTTGGTCATGATTTGACTTGTCATCCCTGACTTGGACAGATTTTCCATTCTCGGCCTCAGGGAGGAAAATGGTTTGTGAATGAGGAGGAACCTTTTGAGGGTCCTGCTGACTTTCACTGGCCTCATTCGTTAGGCCTTCGAAGGACTTTCACGGTGTCCACAGTGACCTAACAACCCTTTGGAAAAAGCAAGCGCTACTTCTCTGCTAGGCTTGTCTAATGTGCTGCCCTTGGTTTCTAGCGGCAGCAGCCGTGCGCCTGGCGTCTCTAGGAATGTTTTCAACCCAAGTGATGGCAGCCTTGACTGCAGCTTTGCAAGACACGATTCACCTCCTGGCTTAAGCTGCGCAATGATCTGGCCTTGGGTGTTGACCTTGCATAGGCCCTGGAGCACCCAATCTGATGCTGGGATTAGTTTGACAGGATAGCCCTGGTGTTACATGGCTTGGCCTGCCTGACATCTAACAAGATGGCTGGCACTATTCATGCCTATGAGGCACAGGGGCTGTGGGTTTTTGGAGTCTCTTGTGCATTCTCACAGTCTTGTCTATACCAAGTCTGCAATTGAGTGTTTATGGAGGCATCCAAGAATTGAAACAAGCCATAATAATTTCCAGTGGAGAATCAATTGCAGAGAAGCATCCTGCTCTGTGGGTTATGAAGATTATGCTGATTATGAACCAGGAAAATTGAGAGTCAAACCAAGGGCCCAAGAGATGGAGGGCTTCCCTTTCATTGGCAGCAGTGCTCAGGCAGAAGCCAGAGTGCCCTCTGCAGCCTGGAGGCCGACATCTGGATCCATGAACTCCATGGGCTCCGTGTCTCTTTCCAGCTCTGTGATTCCTAAATAAGCCGGATGCTTTTGCAGATTGATCAGGTGACTGTTCTCAGAATTCAGCTCTGGATTTTTATACCTCCAGGCTTCGGATGGAACTGCTCTTACTCTTTAGGTTCACGTCAGAAACCAATGAACCACCCGAGGTTTCTGATATTTTTTACCTGATGTCAAATTTGGTTCCCTGAAGATTAGCCACGGCTTCCTCATGGTGGAATATTTTCCCCTTGGGTACCTTATGGCAATTATCAGAGATGCTCATCTTTACATCACAGACCTCCCTCTAATCTTCCCTTCCTCTTCTCCCACCAGATGAATTTGATGCTTACATCATTGTGTCTTTCGTCAATGCCACCCTAGTCCTGTCCATTGGAGAAACCGTGGAGGAAGTGACTGACTCAGGGTTCCTTGGGACCACACCCACCTTGTCCTGCTCATTGCTGGGAGATGATGCCTTGGTGCAGGTAAGGCCATGGCTTAACAGCTGCCTTGCCCTTTTATCCATTAAGTGAAACTACTCACCATGAGGGAGGGCTTGATTTTGAGGCAGATACAAGTTTTGGGGCCCTTTTTTCTTTCTTTTTTGCATCTTGCTTCCTAAGCCCCCACCCCAGGGATGGGATCCGACTGATATAACTACCAGTTCTGTCGCTCTGCGTTGCGTGTGCATGCGCGAGTCATGCAAATACAATTTACAATCTGCTGAGCTGCCCAGACAGCTGAGCAGCACTGCATGCAAGTGCGCAGCAGTTGGAAAAGCCCTTTTTTCTGCTTTTTCAACCGCAGCTGTGTTGGGCAAAGCAGCTGTGGCTGAAAAAGCTGGAAATAAAGGTCAGATAAGAGCCCGGGCGGGCGGGCCAGAACAGCACCAGATACAGAACTGGTTCTGTGTCTGCTGCTCTTCAGAACTACTGATTCTACAGAGGTGGACAGAACTGGTGGAATCCCACCTCTGCCCCACCCCCAAAATCATTGTTGTTGGGATGGAATCCATGGGTAACTTTGTGGAAAAGGGAGAAGAAATGCTGCCTAGGAAACACTATTAAGCCCCAGTGGCTTAACAGCCAGAGGGAGGATCCACCTGAATGGAGCAAACAATGAAATTTGAAGAATGGAAATTGATACTTCCAGTCTTGCCAGATTTTGTTAATTTAGCTCATTGTGTCATATCTGCCTGGGTTACCCAGAAGGGCTGACAGATGGGTTGTTTCTTACTAAGGTCAAAACAGCAATGTGATGTTCTGGCTGTCTTGATGGGAACATTACTTTGTAAGTGGATGAGTATTAGGGCTGGATTAACAGCTGCTGGCTTGCAACCAGGGAAGGAAATAGCACAGTGCTGTTTTGTAAGTGAATTTCAGCTGGCTGCCAGAGCACAGAGTTACTCTGCTTATCAGCTGTTTTTATGATTTGAATAATATAGATTTCTTAGGATGTGCAAAACTTACCACCCCAGGGAACTTGCCCTTAACTGCTCCCTCTTCCCAAAAAATTCACTTCTAACAAAGGAGCTAACTGTTCCCGGGGTGACCGAATTGACACTTCCTGAAAAATACAAGCCCTTATTGGGAGGTTTCCGTTAGTGTTTCCTTGCTACAGATACTTCTGAAAATGTCTTTTTATTTTTATTTTTTTAAAAAAGAGCAAATATTCAGGTTTGTGTACATGGGCTTATTTTTTAAAAACAACTGTAGTACTTCTCAAATTGCTGGTTACTGAGCTGCTGCTCCTTCCTATATTACTTGGAATGGAAAGTTTAATGATCATGAATTGTAAGAGAATTGCTAACCATAAGGGGCATCTGTTTGTGGTGGGCAAGCAATGACTGCTGCAGCCTTTTCAGCACCTCTTCACTGCTTCCCTTCAGGTTTATCCTGACGGCATCAGGCACATAAGGGCAGATAAACGAGTTAACGAATGGAAAACACCTGGGAAAAAAACCATTGTCAAATGTGCTGTGAATCAGAGACAAGTAGTGATCGCGCTGACCGGAGGAGAGCTGGTTTACTTCGAGATGGATCCAGTACGTGAGCATAGAAAGTAGATCTGAGCTGGGTTGTAAAGGTGGATTGATGGGGCTGGAGATTGGTTTGGGGCTCTGAGCAGGGCGGCCTTGATGGAGCAAAGGCCGGTGATCTGCTCTCAGTCAGTCAGGAGCAGGAAGTGTTGTCAGAGACGATCCTCTTCCAAATGCCATGACCTTCCCAAGACGGCCATTGGCTGGCAGCCTTCACAGCCTTTGCTTGCCAACTCAGTGGTGGCCAGTTTCTTAAAAAGGATGGCTTGGAAAAATGGGTCATCCTTGACTCACAACTGTTATGGGGCCTGCTAATATGGCTGTGCGTTGCGACAGTCATAAAGCAGGTCACTCACACAACTGATCTGATTTTACAACCTTTTTTTGTGATGGTTATTAAGTGAACCCATTGTTTGCTATGGGCCAGTTTTGTCAAAAGTGGCTGCAGGACACTGCAAGTGGATGTAATGCCAAGCAGCCGCAGAACCAGTTGATCGCTGCCTGCCGTGAGAGTCTGTGTCAGTTTTTCCGATTCATTGGCCGCCTCTTCTTCTCGTCTCTTTGCTTGCTAGTCTGGGCAACTGAATGAATACACGGAAAGGAAGGAGATGTCGGCCGATGTTGTGTGCATGAGTTTGGCAAACGTTCCACCTGGAGAGCAGCGCTCCCGGTTCCTTGCGGTTGGGCTGGTAGACAACACTGTACGGATCATTTCCCTGGATCCCTCAGTAAGTGGCTGGCTTGTATGCATTACTGATTTATTATGCTAAGGCGCATGCTTCATTTTCTCTGGATGAGCATATGCTGAGCATGGGGCCTGCTGAAGATGAGTGCTTAAAAACAAGGAGCATCTTGGAAACTCTGCAAGAGCTGTTGACCCCCACCCCCCCATTTCATTCACTTTAGCCCTATTTTAACTAAATGCCTGGCATACCATCTTTCTCCCCATCTGAAGCGGGAGCCTCTGCTTCTGGGCATTCTGGAAGAAAGACGCATTTCTGGCCCCAACAAATAAGGATTCTGAAACATTAGTAAAAGGACGTTGTTTACCAGTAGAAATCCATGAAAAAATTAAAAGCCTGACTTGAGGCTGGGGCGGAAAAGAGCTGCCTCTCCTCTTGCGTTCCAGATGGCTCTGAAGGTGTGTTGAGCAGTTGGCTTCTCCCTCCCTGCTCCTGAGTAACGGTGGGCCCTTCGTTCTCCCCAGGACTGTCTGCAGCCTCTGAGTATGCAGGCTCTTCCCGCACAGCCGGAATCCTTGTGCATCGTGGAAATGGGTGGTGCCGAGAAGCAAGATGATCTGGGAGAACGGAGCTCCATTGGGTTTTTGTACCTGAACATTGGCTTACAGGTGAGGAATCCCCAGGGACTCTTTCCAGCCTCGAAGCAGCCTTTGGTGGGCTTCTGTGCTCCAGTCAGGCAGGGCAGCTCTTCTGCTGCTGCTTGCTCTAGGAAATGGCCACATCCTCTGGCAGTCAGTCCAGCAGAGAAAAATCTGTTGGTACATTCTTTGTTTCTCCCCTTCATATTGCCAGATTTTATTTTATGCCAAGTACTTTTATGATCAAACAGAATAGGAAAAATGCCAAAAAAAGTCATCTTCGTGCCTTGAATGCCTTAGAAGGGAGATTTTTTCCAAAAGATGAGAAGATGGAAACTTTCACTAACATGCAGGCAGCTTCTTGTGAAACTTGCCCATTTCTCTCCAAGACATGAAGTTTGGCTGGGTTGGGTGGACATTGACAAGCCGTCTTTCCTCTGACCCTGTTTGTCCAGCGCAGCCAGTAAATGAGCAGCCTTGGCCTGGGTGGGTGTGGTCCTGCTGGTTCTCCCCCCTCCCCAAGATTCAGGGAGGAAGTGAAAGAGAAGAGAGTCCTTGGTGTGGATTGTCTGTTTCCCTGGGGAAGAAGAAGAAGGGCCCCTTCAACTCTCCAAATGACATGGTTGGCCATGAATGCTGCTGCTCTCTGCCCATTCCCCTGTCCCCCTTTCTATGGGGCAGGACTTTCTGGGGTGGAAAAGAGTTCCACTCTTACTGCAAAGATTCTGCTGTTGTTGGTTACATTTCAAAATGCCTCCTTTCTTAACTTGGAGAAGTTCGAAGGGCTTGTATACTTTAGCAGCGGTGCTGTGCCTATCCATGCTCAGGTCAGAGAGGAGCTTGCAATGATAAAGGCATTGGAATCAAGGTCAACTTGGACCCTGGAGTTAATTGGCTGCTCCTCTCTCCTTTTGGTTCTCTGTGTTTGCAATCTAGAATGGTGTGCTCCTCCGAACCGTCCTTGATCCTGTCACTGGTGATCTGTCTGACACAAGGACCAGGTACCTTGGGTCCCGCCCTGTGAAGCTGTTCAGAGTCCGGATGCAAGGCCAGGAAGCGGTGAGTGGGACACATTGCCATGGAATGTGAGGCAATCCCAGGGAGGAAGAGAAAACTTTACACGGGAATATTCATTGGGGGTTTTAAAGGGGCATCGTGAGATGTAATTTATGAAGCTTTATTTTTTTCTCAAATACAGAATAAAAGTAGCAGCTGTGTTTGTATACAGGTGTGCTTATGGCTGGCAGGAATATTGTTGGAGAGGAGGGAGAGGGGAAGACGAGTTTATCTGGAAAAGTTCATATAGAAAAACAAGAAGCTTGTCTGAGTCTCTTTGTACAGTAGGGATGATATTCGATGTTCATGTCGTTTGTTCTTGAAGATGTTGAGATTGTGATCAGGTGCTGGGAATTTTAAGACATTTTGGACAGGGAGCTGTGCCTGAAATTGGAACCAGAAACTCTAAGCAATACACTCACAAAGCAAAAAATCGTGACCACACCGACTGACAACAGCAGTTCTGGTTGTGGTTGTGAAGTGAATGGTGTGTGATTGCTGAGGGTGATGTCACATGACTGTGACTTCTTGCCAGCTTGACTCTGCTTGTCAGAAGCCAGCAGGAAGGTCGCAAGTGGCAGTCATATAACTATGGGACATTGTGGCAGCTGCTGCAGTCGAAAGGACCAGCCACAGCCCCTTGTTCTGTCATGCTTTTGTTACAACTGAGCAGGCTAAGTGAGGGGTCGTTCGGTAGTAACTTCAGAAACCTGAAAATGCAGGTCAGAAAATGTGAAGATTCGTTGGCAGTTTTTGCTTGGCCCAAGAAATTGGGAGCCAAGCCTAGCTCCAAAATGAACGCCAGTTTATTCCACCTCTGAACTACGGACAAATTGTTGGTAGACGAAAGTCAGTTTATGTCAAGGAGGGCTGGACTTCCCCTATGGTGGGTGCAAAGGGCGAGGCTGATGACATTCATGACCCCTCCCTCGGGCTCAGCCTGGTCACTTACATTTTGCCAGCATCCTTCAGGTAGGGCAGAGCTGGTCGGTCAAGTGAGGACCCTTTTTTCCCCTCGGGTGCTGCTGGCCTTTAATGTCCTACGCAGTAGTCAAAATACTCAGGAAAAATGACTTCAGGAAGTCTTTTTCAACCTGGTTCACTTGGAGCATGCCAAAACTTCGAATTGTCTGTGAACTGCTTGCAAACCCTGATCCACCCTCAGTTCTTGATGAAACAGGGTCTGTTTTAGGGCTCCCTAGAAACATTTTTGATGCTCGGCCTGTGCTCTCCAAAGCACAGGATGCCAGCAGGATCTTGGACCTGGCTTCTGCCCAGTGGCAGAAAGAAGCACGAAAGAAGCCCCAGGGAGAAGTCGGCCACGCTTTGTCTCTGCTCTTGCTCCACTCCAGGTCCTGGCGATGTCCAGCCGCTCTTGGCTGAGCTACTCTTACCAGTCGCGCTTCCACCTCACCCCCCTCTCCTACGAGACCCTGGAGTTTGCCTCTGGCTTTGCCTCAGAGCAGTGCCCAGAGGGGATTGTGGCCATTTCCACCAACACCCTGAGGTTTGTGTAGACGGGGCATGGGGGTCTTTAGGCTGACCGGATGTCCCTCCCTCCTGGGGAAAGAGGGCCTGGGGTGGGCAGCCTTGGGGTGAGCTCTGCTCTTATGCTTTTACTGGCGGGAAGGAGTCAGAGCGATGCATGAGTGTGAAGCAACTCGGGATCCAGCAGCATCACCTGCTGGGTCTGTTTTCCAGGATAAGAAGCAGTTCTTCCCCTCCTCGTGTGAAAACCGTGAGGATGAGGGGGGAGGTTTGTCTGTGCAGCAAAGAAGCGAGCAGAGGCAAATGTGGGCTCCCACCCCCCTTGGGCAGCCCTGGTGAGGCAGCAGGATTTGGGCTTCCCCAGGCAGCAGTGACTTTTTGGCTCCTGCAGGATTTTAGCCCTGGAGAAGCTTGGCGCAGTCTTCAACCAGGTTGCCTTCCCATTACAATACACGCCCCGCAAGTTTGTGATCCACCCTGAGAGCAGCAACCTGATTATCATCGAGACTGACCACAATGCTTACACGGAGGCGACCAAAGCCCAGCGGAAGCAGCAGATGGCCGAGGTAGCTGGAGGAGCCCAATGCTTCTCTGCCCCTTCCCCTCTGCTCTCTGCCCCGTCTGCCCTGGGGAGGAAGAAGAGGCCTCTGGTCACAGTGTCAGGATTGGGGGGCCAGCCGTTGCAGTGCAGGAAGCCATCAGCCCAGGGCCTGGGGCAGAAACGGTTCCCTTCTCCAGAAATGGGCAGGAGCAGCCTTGGGTTCCTCTCTGATCCGATCCGCTGCCTGCCTGCCTGTCTCCCTCTTCCAGAGGCGCTTTCAGTCACTCTGGGGCTGCCTTCCAGCTCCTCTCCTTGGGAGTCTGACGCGTGCTGACTGCTGAAGGGAGTGGATACAGGAGGGAGGAGACTCCTTCTCCTTTGGGGCTGCTGAGCACCTTCTAAGAAGGCCGCTCAGATTCCCCTAAACTTAGAAACACCCAGAATGTGGGGCATGGTGGCTCCCTCTTGGGTTTTCCCTTTGGGAGGGCTTCTGTCTCTCTATCAGAAAAGGTGCAGCTGGTCGGAAGGTGAGTGACCGGCCGCTCAGCCTCCGTGCCACCTGTCCTGCTCTGCTCCACAGCCTGCGGCTGTCGGGATCTTTTCCCTGGAGGCCCAGGGAAGGCCAGAGTCGGGCCTGGAATCCAGAGGGCTTTGGGTTGGGGAAAAGAGCCCCCCCCACACACCTGGGCATTCCCTCCATTCTCTTCTCTCTGTGCACCACAGGAAATGGTGGAAGCCGCAGGAGAAGACGAGAGGGAACTTGCTGCTGAGATGGCGGCTGCTTTCCTGAACGAGAACCTTCCAGAGTCCATTTTTGGGGCTCCCAAAGCAGGAAATGGGCAGTGGGCCTCAGTGGTCAGGGTGATGAACCCCATCCAGGGAAACACTTTGGACCTTGTGCAGCTGGAGCAGAACGAGGCCGCCTTCAGGTAACTGCAGCTCCTCTTGATTGCCTTGGGGCAGGTGGCTTCCCAGCACAAAGTCTGTGCTTGCCCTTTGCTAGCCAGAGCTCTGAGGAAGATGCTTCCCTTTGGCTCTTAGGAAGGTGGAAATTGAGAGGCCTGCCCCCACCCCCACCCCCTTCCTGGGCCACCTCCTCTCCTCTCCCCTCCCAAGACCCAGGGCTCTGGCCCACGGATGGTTGCTGTGCTTGCCCTCAGTGTGGCTGTGTGCCGCTTTGCCAACACGGGCGACGACTGGCATGTCTTGGTGGGCGTGGCCAAAGACCTCATTCTGAACCCACGTTCGGTTGCCGGAGGGTTTGTCTACACTTACAAGCTGGTGAATAATGGTGAGAAGCTCGAGTTCCTGCACAAGGTGAGTCTTGTGAGGGGAAGGGGTGGGTACTTCTCACATAAGGCAAAAGGCAGAGCTCAGACTCTGAAGCCTCTGGGGGTCTTGGCACCTTTTAAGGCTCGTGGGCTTCGACCCCCAGAATTCTCCCGCCAGCGCTGGAGGTTGGAGGGGAGCCTCAGGGACCTGCTTGCAGGAGCAGTTCAGGAAAGGCAGGCTTGGGGCCCGATTGCAGGCCTTGCGGGTGACGAGCAAACCCTGGGCCGCCTTTGCTGCCGCCCTCTGGCCAGTGGCTGGGAGATGGTCCCTCTCGAGCCGGCTCTGGGAATGGGAGCTGCCGGAGGAGGCCTCTTCCCTTTTCCTGTGCAGGGTTGTCAGAGAGGCTGTTCAGCAACATGCCTGCCCACTGATGCCAGATCTGAAGAGGGGCTCCAGATGGCGGGTTGGCCCATGAGCCTCGGGCCGGCCTCCCTTGGGCTTCCGCGTCTCAGGGCCTCCCTTTCTTTGCATCCAGACGCCAGTGGAGGAGGTGCCCGCAGCTATTGCCCCCTTCCAGGGGAGGGTGCTGATTGGCGTGGGGAAGCTGCTGCGAGTCTATGACTTGGGCAAGAAGAAGCTGCTCCGGAAGTGTGAGAATAAGGTACGGAGGGTTGCCCTGCCAGGAGAGCTGGCACTTCTGCAGCCACTGGGAGTGAGGGGCCTGGGGCCTTTGGGCCACATCCCAGTTCCAGGCTGGCCTCCTGTGGGAGCTTTGGGTTCCCTCAAGGTGAGTCACCAGGAGTTGCGGAGGGCGGCTTCATCTCCTTTTTCTGTCCCAGTGAAAGTCCCTCTTGGCTGTCGCTTGTCTTTCTTACGAGTTTAGAACTTGCAACGTCCCACATTCAAAATGCTGGAAAGGAGATCCCTGCAGTCTCACCTGTCTCAGATATCTTAACTGCCAGTAAATGTGCCGCTTAGAGCGGCCGGGGGAGAGAAGCCAAATTGGATGGATTTTCTGCCACCTTTTGTGGGCAACTTCTGGAAACAGCTCCCAGCCACTCCTTGGACACATGAAGAGCACGGCTTCTGCTTGGGCGGCATAGAGGAGGGGTCTGCCAAGCCATGCTCTGTGGGTGGGTGTGTGGGTGTGTGTACTATCCAGCCTTTGGTACAGCCGCAGAGCAGCCAAGCCTTGTCCTGCGTGGAGGAGCTGGGAGGGACGGTTCCTTATCCTGTAGCCTTGTTGGCATCCTCCCGGCTCTGCCTTGCTTGCCACTCCTCCTTCCCCAAACACAGCGGTGCTGGCAAGGCTGCCGTTTCACCCTCCTGAGTTGGGGGCTGGGGGCGTCTCAGGACGCTTGTCCGGATCTCATGGAAATCCAGCAGGCTCTTCCATTGGGACTCCTCGCTCTGAACTCAGGCGAGAGTGGTTGTGCCCAGATTCTGCCTCTGGATTCACAAGTCCTTCTCTGAACTGCTTTTCCATACAGCACATTGCCAACTCCATCTGTGGGATTCAGACAGTTGGGCACAGGGTGATTGTGTCTGATGTCCAGGAAAGCTTCATCTGGGTTCGATACAAGAGAAATGAAAACCAGCTGATCATTTTTGCAGACGACACTCATCCACGCTGGGTCACCACTGCCTGCCTCCTGGACTATGACACAGTGGCTGGAGCTGACAAGTTTGGCAACATCTGTGTGGTGAGTCAGCCTGAGAGGAGCTGGTCTGACTTGAGAAAGCATCCACGGATAGTTTGGATCTCAGCCGTAAAATCCAGGTGGCACCGGAGCAAAGTGGAGCCTCTCCCTTAGTAGGGGCGGCTTTGAAGCCTGCCTATCACTTTGCATTAGTTTCTTTTTCTTTCCTATTGATTTGGGCTGAGGGACTCTTGTCCTGGAAAGTGTCCCAGGCAAGACCTCCGAGCCAGGCAGAAGGGGAGGGCAGGCAATGGAGAGGGTCAAGGTCAGGTTTACCCTTCGCTGCTCTTGGAAGGGACCCAGAGCGCTTGCCTTTCCTTTGCCCTCTCTGAACAGAGCGGGAGGACTTGCCCGAATGGCCCGCAGGTCAAAAGCTCCCGTGGCTCTGGGCTCTCCTGACTGAAGGCTCCCAGCCATCCGTCTCCTGGGGGTGGAGGAGGGGCGCCATTCGCAAGCAGTGCAGGGACACCTTTCCTTCTCCTGCAGGTGAGGCTGCCACCCAACACGAATGATGAGGTCGATGAGGACCCAACTGGCAACAAGGCTTTGTGGGACAGGGGCCTTCTCAATGGCGCATCCCAAAAAGTAGGTCCTTCCTAGGGCGGCTCGACTAGAACCCTCCCTTTTCCCCATTACTTGTAATCTGCTCTCATCTGCAGTGAAAAAGCAAGTTACTACGTTAAAAACCTGAGAAAACTAACGGTTGAAAAATCCGTTCTCGTTGAATTCATGGGTTTTATGCACCAGAGCAAAAGCAACTTCCAGTTAGGTGTGGTTTTTCTTTTAATTCACTAAATTTATTTAATGGTTAAACTTACCTGCCATCCATTTCACTGTCCAAGTAACTTGGTGGCTTACCACACAATAAACCATAATGGACAAGCATTAAAACAGTGTCTTTTGGCAAAGCATTCTTAACCGTTCTGAGCAAAACTTTCCCAGAGACTTTGTTCCCATGACACAGTTGAAACCAGTAAGATGGAATTTTGTGATTTTGGCCTTCCAGTGCTCTTGTCTGGTTTATACACTTTTGCTGTCTGTGGCGTGCGCAGGTCCCTTCTCCACACAGCCGCTTGAATGAGCTGGTTTTTCTCCTGCCTTGTCTTTCCATGGTCTGCCTTTTGCAGCTTCAGCAAATGCAGCAGTGCAGACAAACCTCTGCTCTTCGTCGCTAGACTGAGGAGGCCCTGGCTTTTCCACACTCGATTCATGCTCCTCCTTGCCGTGCAGCCCAATAACTTATTTCTGGGCTGCATTCGCCCCTTTGATCAATCTGCGATCCTAGGAAAATAAATTCTCACACGCCTTTGCTGTCTTCGTCAGTTGTTTATTTTGACTTTTCCATTCCTCACGGTTGTCATAACTCTTTTTGACATCCAGGAAGAGGTCAGATTGTCTTTTTCTTTAATTTTTTTGATCGGATGTTTTGTGTTTGATTTGGTTGTTTCTTAGCAGGAGAGTTGTGTCATCAGCATATGAAAGTTTCTGGTTGTTCCTTCCTTCAGTCATTACTCCAGGTTTTGATTCTTCAGGTTCTTTCTTCCTCATAAATACTTCGAGATACAGGTCAAATAAGGAAGGTGAAAGGGATGCAATTCCTGTTCTGAACTTGTAGGTGGCTCCACCAGACTTAATTGTCTGCCAACCCAGCTTCCTTTTGCTTTGGTCTCCCTTTCCTCGGCCTCTGGGGCTGGCATAGAGCCCTTTTGGGTATTCTTGCCATGCTACATTGTGTAGATCTGTCTACATCAGGATAGTTCTGGGATGTTTCTGTCTATTCTGTATGCAGAGTTGACAACTTTGTAATTCTTTCTCCATGTCATTCATAAATGTGTTCAGTGGCACAGCATTAATGCCACACCCAAATCATTCTTCAACTTAACTTCCTGGGTAAATGTGTTCAGCCAACTCTGTATGCATACTTTTTCTGATGTGTGTTTCTGTGTGAACTGTCAGTTGTATAAAAAATAGAGATGGCTTAATATGCCTTATCCAGAATGCCAGAGTCTTTGTTCTTTCTAAACAATCACAAAGTTACGGCTTAATAATCTGCTTCACAATTTTGCTGGCTATCGGCACCAAGTTGAAGAGTCTGTAGTGAGTCTAGCTGATCTCTTCTCCCCCTCCCCCCAATTTCTTTCTGAATACTGGATTCTGCGGCTTTATGTTTTCCCTCTGGTTTCTCAAGGGGCTCTAGCATAACATGGAGGATCTTTCAAAATCCTTAGTAGAGCTGCTCTGGAGACTTAACTTACGCCAGAAGATGGCACTTCCCTTCAGTTGCCTCTCCATCCTGAAGTTGTTCAGGTCAGGTCACTTTAAACAGAGTTCCCCTCAGTGCTACATCTTTTGGCCTCAACATCTTTTAGCAGCAGACCCACCTGGCCCTTCCTTCCTGTTTTTACACTGACATGACCAGAACTGTTTTTCCTACTTTTGGTTTCCTGGGAAACCGAGGTGTCTTGGGCACTTCTGCCTCATCCAGCTTCACCCTTAAGCATGTGCTTAGTCACGAGTGGAATCATAAAGTCTTGTTCCTTACCTGGAAGGATTCATTTTCCCGAAGGGCAGGGAGGGCAAGGGGGGAGGAGGAGGAGCATTGTCTGAATCCCCATCAATCTGACTTCCAGGCTGAGGTGATCATGAACTACCACGTAGGAGAAACCGTGCTGTCTCTGCAGAAGACGACCCTGATCCCTGGAGGTTCCGAGTCGCTTGTTTATACAACGTTGTCTGGAGGCATCGGCATCCTGGTTCCGTTTACATCGCATGAGGTGAGAGATGAATGCTGTGCTGGAAGGTTTTGTTCTCTTTTTGTTCTCTGGGTTGATGATGCCATCCAGACAGGCGCATGAGTTCCAAAAGACTGGGAGTTGAGCCTTGTTCAGGAGCCCTCCGCTCCTCTGCAGGTGGATTGCGCCATTGTAAACTCTCAAGGTTGGCTGTTGTTGGACTCCCGTCAGGGCCAATATTACTGGAAGAAATGGCACATAAGTAGCACCATGGAGTTTTTGCTGACACATGTTCCAGCCATCTTGACTTACAAATACGCACATAAAACTCAAAGTGAAAGTTGGGGTCCATCCAGAGTGACCCCCTGAGGTTGCTCAGGCCTCTTGCAGTCCCTCACACAAAGCATAAATCACAGGGATGCCTGAGTCCAGTCTGTACATGACCCCAAGGGGGTTCACATACAGACTGGGCCATGTGGAGACGTGACCAAAGGGATGATGAAGATGTAGCCGTTCTATCAACCATTCTACAGTTGAAGCTTCAGCTTGTTTGGTCAGCTTGACCAAAAAATGGTACACTCCTATCTGTAATGGTTGTCTGTTTCCAGCGAACACAAAGCTTTGGGGAGGATACACTTGGAGTAGGGAAGGTAGAATAGGACACTCCCCAGCCAGCCAGATCTGTGAATCAACCCTGGCAGTCAGTGGGGACGGCAGCTGCCGCAGCTGTGTTGCCCCTGCATCCAGTATCGGTCAGCCAGTGGTCAGCTACTTCCTTCTTGCAGAGTTGAGCAGCTGTACTCTCTATGCTGGTTGTCCAGTGACGTTGTTCTCCTTGACCATCCTCTGATTCTTTCAGGATCATGATTTCTTCCAACATGTTGAGATGCACCTCCGCTCTGAGCACCCACCTCTCTGTGGTCGAGACCACCTCAGCTTCCGCTCCTATTACTTCCCCGTGAAGGTAGGTCCGGCCTCTTCAGCCTCACCTCCCTTGAAGGGCGGCTGGGGCCCTCTGCTGCAGGACAGTTGTTGCTCTGCCTCTTCGGACAGAGCTGTTGCTCCAAGGCAGCTTGAAGTAACTGTTGCTTCCTGAGCAGCATTCAGTGCCATCCCTTCTGGTTCCCTGCCCTTCCTCTGGACAGACAGGCGGGTCCTGAAAGGAGCAGAGCCTCTAAGATATTGACCTCCTCCTGGAGGGGGCCCCTCCCATCCTTTGTAACCTGGCAGTGAATATTGCACAATCTTTAATATATTTTAAATTTTAAGACAATTTGATGAAATGGAATGTTTTAATTGTGCACTACTATCCTTGACCTTGTCAATTTAAAAATGTTTAGAGGAAGCAAATAAATAACTTTCCTCCCTGCCCCGGGAGGTTTGAGTGGTCAAGAGATGCCCGATGAGGCAGAAGAGAAAGGAGGCGCCTCTGTTTCTCGCCCTGTTTTAGGAGCTTCGTGTGCTCCAGGGAGCAGGCGGGATTTTTTTTACTCTTGTCTCCGGGGGCTTCTCAGCCTGGACCACCCAGGGTTGGGCCCTCTGATTTAGATGCCTCTTCTTGCCTTCCCAGAGGGGAACTATTCCTCGGGCAGCCACGCAGATCTCTCGTGGCCTCCCTCGTGACAGCAACGAGATTTTGGGTGGGCTCAGCCCTGATCACGAGGCACCTGGTGGCCAGGAGAGTTGGGATCACGGTCTAATGACAGCTTTTCTTTTGAAATAGATTGGATTCATTTTTTTAAAGTGAGTTCAGTTTAAAAATTGGGTGTTGAGTAATCCAATAATTGGGCATCTGTTGTGCCCATCCTGGTTGTTAATTGACTTTTTGCTGCAACTGTTCTTGTATGTGCTGTGCGTTGGGACTGAAATCTCCACCTTCTTTTTCCAATTAGAATGTTATTGATGGGGACCTCTGTGAGCAATTCAACTCCATGGAGCCCAACAAGCAGAAGAACGTGTCTGAGGAACTGGACCGGACTCCTCCAGAAGTCTCAAAGAAACTAGAGGACATCCGTACGCGCTATGCTTTCTGAGCTGAGCTGTTGGAGGATTTGATAAGGACTTTTGAAGATAGGTTGAAAGAAACTTCCTTGCCTGTCCCCATTTTGTTGACCCCGTTTCTATCCTGGAGCTCAGTAGGTCAGCCCACAGAGATCGAGCCCTCCAAGGGATAATGTCTCATAAGCCCATTTCAGCAGAGCTGCCATGCCACAACCCCCACCCCAAATCCCAGCCAGTGGGCCATCGGTAGCTTCAGTGAGCTGACCTGATTGGTCTCATCCTGCAGTTCTTGTCTCCATTCTGAGAAAGCCACGGGGAACGTTGGGGGCTGGAAGCTAGAACTGATTTTCCTCCTAACCAGCATTTTCGAAGTTTTGTCTACTTGACCACCCTACTATTTCTATTGTTTTTAACTTTTATGTTGTAAATAGTTTTGCATCAAATTAGTATTTTGCCCATTAGAGAAATGGTGGTTACAATCTTAAAATAATTAAAAAAAAAGCTTGCTAGAGTGTGTGTGTGCATGGATTTAAGGAAATCCTCTGGCAGAGCTAGTGGGGCGATCCACTCTTTGTGGGGATGAGTTGCATTTCAACCTTTTTTTTTTTTCATAGCTAAGAAACATTTTGATGTCCAAATCCATGCTTTGACCTGAAATGACACAGGGTTTCCTCATACCTTCATTTCTGCTAATGGACTAAGCCAAATTACTCCTGTGATGTTTGTTGGCTCAGTGGATGGGTCCTCCTAAACATTTTCCTTTAAAAAGTAAGAGTTGTGCAGTGCTTCAGATTGAAAAATGAATGAAGGCAGGGATATCTTTAAAGCAGCTGTGCCTTTTCCTGCTGCCATGCATAATTTGGCTTTCAGCCCAACACCTTAATCCTTTGGTTTTCAAGCTGCTCTGTTAAGTATACAGATTGCAAAGTGCTTGTGCAAGTTGTAAGGCAGAAGAGAGATGAACAGTCTGTTCTCGTACAAGCAGTCCTCAACTGGAACTACAATTGTGAGGAAGATGGGAAAATCTTCCAGAGTCCAACTTCTGCTTGACAAAACTCTTGTCACCAGTTGTGAAAGTCGAGTAGAGCACCAGGAGGAGATGTCCACTCTCCCCAGCAGCCAAAGATGTAGATTTGCCAGCAGGGCTGCTCCCCCCCCCCGCCCGGCAGTTGTTGGGAGAGGAAGGCAGTTCTTCAGGCCATCTGCATACCTGGAATTCAGTGGCTAGAACTGCAGAAATAGCTGGGAGAGAATGAAATTTGGGTAGTCTCAGAACCAAAATGGGTCTGAGGACTGAAGGGATTCCTTGGGCTAAATTGCTTATGAGTTTCACATGCCTACAAACCTTAGAACTGCCTCTTGAGCTATGGAAAGTGGGGCAATTCTCATTTCTCAAATCTACAAAAGCCTGGGGTTTTTTTTCTGATGATACAAACTCACATGTATTTATATGATATAAAATCACATGTATTTAACACATAAGAGTTGGAAGGGACCTTGGAGATCATCTAGTCCAACCCCCTGCTCAGGCTTCAGCCCAGTGCAACAGCACAACAGGTCCTGAAACGATCTGTGCTGCAGAGATGGCCTGGCCAACGAAGTGGACTATATGCCCTCCCATTTGTCACACAAACGCTTTGGGCAACTTCACCGCAAGGCTCCCATTCTGGATGTAGGCCCAGCCATGATCATCCAATACCCCGTATCAATTGGGGTTGAAGGCAGTTCTGTCCAGCCAGCGAAGAATCTGCCATGCTACAAAATGTAGAGATGAGTTTGGCTTGGTAATTGTGGGGTTGAAGAAACTGCTAAACTTCTACAGTTTTTTTTCAATCGGAAAAGGCAGAATAAAGAGGAACGATTTGCATTAATTACAGTACAACTTTTATTAATACTGAAATCTTCACAGTGCATTTGTTACCTGTAATGGTGGTGATTTTGAATGAAAAAAAATCACATAACTAAATTGCAGGGAAGGGCATATGTAAGCTCGGACTGCTAGAAGGAAAATAAATTATGGGATGGGAAGGAAGAACAAGTTAACAGCACCAGGACAGTTACATCAGCTGAAAGACATTTTAGAAGGTTGGAATTGGAAAAGCAAAAAGCAACAATCTCACATAGTCACGTTTGAGGGGGGTGGGAGTCACAGGAAGGCTGGTGTGTTAAAACGAAAGTTATCACAGGAGCCGAAGAGTGAAGGGCCTACAATGATGTGGCACACAGAGACACAGGTAGAACTGGGTGGGGAGGAAAGGGCTATGTACAAGTGAGGCCTTCCTCTTGGGATGCTGGAGCCACCATGCTGCCCCCTCAAAAGGCCTTTGGGCTGGGGGGGGGGCAGGCTGNAAAAGGCCTTTGGGCGGGGGGGGGGGCAGGCTGCCTCTCCATTGCCAAGGAAGCCCCCAGCCCTTCTGAGCCCACTGCAGAATCTCTCGTACCCTGAGCTTTTGTCCCTCAGAACAGGGCCTTGTCGGACTTCATGTTCTCCAGAGGTGTAAACTGGAAGTCCCAACACCAGGTTGGGAAAATCGGTGCCCTAAAACCTACCCTACGTTTCCCACTTCTATGCTTACATTTGATGTGTGCCTCTTGGAAATAATTCAAGTTTCCTAAATATACTTTTTCCCCCACTGGTGCACATACTGGAATTCTTACTGGTACAACAGCAGTTTCAATTTTGCTTTCTCTGCTTCATTCTCATGTGCCACGTGCACCTCTGGATGCCACATGTACCAGACATGCCAAGCCCAGCGTCAAATATCTCT
Organism: Laticauda laticaudata; assembly: GCA_004320025.1. NCBI lineage: Eukaryota > Metazoa > Chordata > Lepidosauria > Squamata > Elapidae > Laticauda > Laticauda laticaudata. The sequence goes on from BHFT01026344.1 coordinate 41,789, forward strand.
GCAACTAAAAACGGGAGGACGAGCAGGGTTGCAACAGTTCCCCTTCCTAACTGCCCAAGGAAAGGCAGGTTTCCCAAATCGTCTTCATGTCTATGCCGTTTACTTTCTGCTCTTCCACACTGCAACTTTTCAAAACCCTCTTCGCTTTCCCACCATCACTTTCCTTTTGCCAACAGAGACTAATTTCTAGTTTCAGGGAGAAGTGAAGATCTCCATATTAGAATTGGGGAGAAGCAGTACCTTCACATCTCTTTAGAGCTGGATCCAGACCACAGAAAAGCTGCATCGCGTGCCAGCTGTGAATAAATGCATTATGGCTACGTTTGACATCATTTCTGCCAACATCCCCATTAAAAACCTTCCTGCCAACTACAAAAATAGGCAGATTCCATGTCTGTAAACAAAACTGGTCAGGGCTATACAGTGAGGCAAGCCTCTTTGACACAAAACATGCTGGGGATGAAAGTGCAGAAGGGTTTGGTGAGACAAGAATGAACAAGGTGGAGAAGTGAGCGAGGCAAGACAGGCAGGAAGGCATAGCTGCCACGGAAGCAGCCCCGGCGCAGGCAGAGGCCAAGGAGAGCTGTGATGAAGCGCCTGGGCTCTCACTCCAAGGCAGGTCAGTGGCTCAGGCCACCAGAGCGAAGCTAAGCAAGTCTGGGCCACGGCTCACCTCACAGCTTCTATCCTTAGCCGCCAAAACCATCCCACCATGGAATTGCCATGGGTTCCCAAAAGGAGTGAGAGGAGCCGCTTCCGAAAGTCCCCCTTCAGGACTTCCTTGTGTGTTTCGGCCATTCTCCCCCTTCCTGGTGCAGCTTCAGCGTCGCTTGTGCTCTTCCAAGGGAGTCTGGCCACGTGGATGGCCTTGCACATCATGTGGAGCTGAAGTCAAGCCAACCAAGACTGGCTTCGTGGACCATGTGAGCCCAGCAGCACCAGCATGTCAAACCAAAGGCATCAGTCACGGTGATCTGCCAGACCAATCGTGTGGTCGCAGAGCTGAGGGTGTTTGCTGGGTTCAAACGACCCCCCCCCAAAGCATCAACCAAAGGAGCATCTCCTGACCCTCCTTTTCTTCAGTCGGTCAAGAGTTTGGCCAGAAGAGAGGAACCTGCCCAAGGGCAGCTACCCCGATGCCCCCTTAGATCAGCCACCTTTAAAGCCCCCCCACCCCTCCAATCCAGGAGACAGGCCTTTAGTTGGTTTGAGGCAAGTGCCGTGTTCAAGTTGGCCCACCCTGACATTGCTCCCCCACCAGAACTCCCCCCCCTTCAGGGAAGGGCCTGCAAAGCCCACACCCACTTGAGGTAGAATCCTCCCCATGTCTGAACCTGGTCTGATCTCCACCCTCCACCATATGTCTTGATAGGCATTCTTGCATTCTGCCATAGGAAAGGCTCAGGGGTGTCAATATGCCCATGCGCCTCCATGCAAACTGTGCTCTAAATCATGTGTCAAAGCCCACCTATCCTGACCTGCTTGTCCTGCCCCAGGGAGGTCTCTAAGCTCCGTGAAGCGCAAGCCAGGCTTGAGGGGCCTGGGCTGGGCAAGGAAGAAGGCTCTCCTTCTTAAGGAAACCCCTCCCGGCTGAGACAGTCTCACCCCCTCAACTGGAAGGGAAAGTCTTCTCAAGGAAGCCCCCAGGAAGGGGTCCTCCTCCTTGTATGTCCCACAGCCCACATCTCAGGAAGGGGGTGGATTGGTAGACTTGCAAATCTTTTGTAGGAGCCAATTGCCAGGGAGGAGAATGCAGAGAAGAGCCAGAGAACAGGACAGGAGGGTCTTCTTCCCATGGGAAATGAGCTCTGTTTTGGGTGGGGGTTCCTCCGCTGCTGCTCCAAGCTGGGCGGGAGGCAGGTGCCGCTTTCCCACCTGGCTGCGGATGAGGGCAGAGAGAAAGAGTGCGAGGGACAAGTTGGAAAACAGGCCCCAAAGCGGGTTTTGATAAGCGGGGCCTTGGGTGTGGTGGTATAATAAAAGCATTTCATTCAGTCTCCTTTTAACCCAGATCCTGACCAGGTGTCCGTGAAGGGCATGGCAGCCTTTTGGCAGTTCTCCCAGCCTCCATTACGTTTCCCAGTCCTTTGCCAAGTTCGGGTCAACAGCTCAGCAGAGCGATCACAAAAACCGTGGCGCTGACCTATCGTTGGTGATGGTTCGACGAAGACGCACCCCACGGCGGATGGCTACCAGCATGTCTTCAGCAGGGGGATTGCTGGAAGCGGCCAGGGGGAGGATGGGGGTCTGCTCCTCAGGACCAGGGTCCGAGAACACCGTGGGGAAAGGGAACTGGCCATCTCCCAGGGCGTGAGCACTGGCCACCAGTTCGCCAATCTTTTCCACCAGGCTATGGCGGTTGGCGGCCAGCTGTTGTTCCTCTTCTGTGGAAGGCTTCCTGGCCCCGGCATGCACGGAGACCTCCAGGGCATTGCCACCCCAGCTGGCATTGGGCAGGCTCAGCCTCTTGGGGGAGGCTTTGGTGAAGTCCAGGCCATGCGGCGAGCAGGCATCATCGGTATAGAAGACACATTCCTCGCTGCCCATACGGAGGGGGCTGGCATGACTGGGTGAGTCAGGCACAGTGGGGGTCTTGACAGGGATGATAGGGGGTCTGATGGGAATCGGACCGGCGCTGGAGATGGTTCGACGAACTGTGGGCTTGGTGGAAGGGGTGCGACGGATGGTAGCCACACCTGGCGTCGTCCCAGTTGGCAAGGCGGTGCCAATGGGCAGACCAGCCGTTGAAGCTGGTCGCTTGGTCTGGATCATCCGCCGATAATTTTGAGCAATATTGCTGTTGCGAGGGATGGTAGAGGATTTGTCTAATTCATTCTGGTTGTCTCCCTCGATGTCCCCATTCACTGAATAGCAGTCGTACTCTGAACCTGAGGAAGGGACAGGCAGACACATCAGCAGCAGGGACCAGCAAAGGACCGTGAGAGGATGGCCTTGGCAGAAACGGGCCAAGACCAAAACTTGGCTCCGGCGCAAAACAAGGACGACAGGAGAGCGGCACAGAGATCTCCCCCAATTCCTAGGGGCATGGAGGGAGGGGCGTAGGCAGAGCCACTTGTATTGTGGTTTATTTGTGCGGTCAGAAGCAGTTTGAGCCTCTCTGGAGTTGGTCACTGAGGCAGAGCAGGTGGAGGCCATCCCCTCGCCAGCTGGGCCTGAGTCAGAATCCACCTCAGCACAAAGCTGCCTCAAGCGCATGTGGCTACATAAGGCTAGGCACATAACGGGGTGGGGGTGGGGCACATTGAGGCTGTCATGACTTGGCCTGCAACCTTCTAAGTCAAAGCGCAGAGCACATTTAACCTCAACGACGCCCAAGTGCCTGGAGCTTCTTTCCACTGTTGGGAGAAACGGAGAACTGGGAGAGGCCTTCAGCCAGCAACGGGGGTTGCTGAGGACAGATGTGCCATGCCAAGTGATGTGGGGCTCCTGGAAGGCCAAAGAAGGTCCTGCCTGGCTGAGAGCAGCTGCTTCTGCCTCTTGGGCTTCCTGGGCTTCCTCTCCAGAGGAGGACCCTGTTTTCTGGCTATGAGGGATCTGCCATCGCCTGAAATGGCTTGGAGAGGCCAGGCCATACACCCAACCCACCCAGCCAGGTGCCGGCCTGCTACCTTGAGAGGGAATGGTGTCCTCAGAGCAGGATGGAGTGGTGTTCTGTGTGCTGTAGCCGCTGGAGAACTGCAGACTATCCCGGCTGCTCTTCTGGTGCTCCAGGCTCAGGCCATGGGTCAGTACCATGGCCAGGTCACTGGCTGCTGGCGACACCTCCTCCCCGTGCTGGTGAGAAGGGAAAGAGGGTCAGTGCCTTGGGCAAGGTGGCCCCTCTTGGAGGGAGATGGGGGGGGGAGAGAGAGAGCAGCATCCCAAGCCCCCCCCCCCCCCCCC
>BHFT01026344.1:45702-80139 GCA_004320025.1 Laticauda laticaudata
CCCCCCCCCCCCCCCCAGCTCTAAGCAGGGCTCCTGTGCTCAGGCAGATGGACCTCCAAAGGAACGAATGGAGGCCAGCATCCTGCAGCTGCCGCCTCATTGCCTCCACTCTGGCTCCACCTGGGCACCTAGCCTGGGAGCAGGGAGGAGGGGGCTGCAGTAAGAAAGGCTCCTGAGGTGGGACTGAGAGCCAGAAAGACAAGCACAATTCTCATCGCACGCACACACACCTCAGTTCCTTGGCTACTTCTGCACCAACTCACAGCTTCAGGAATAGGTGCCAGGTTCAGAAGGCTGCATTTACTGGCTGCTTAAGTTGTTCACCCTGCAGAGCCTTCTGGGATCTTTTATCTGGGGACCAGGATGAAATGGGGGAGCCCTTTGCCTGGCCTCTCTTCTGCAGAGAGCAACTTGCTTCAGGCCCAGCTGGCGAGGAAGGCAGAGGCCTCCTCCTTGGAAAATCTCTTATGCAAACATTTTCAAATTGGGCCCATTGAAGGGGAAGATCCCTACCAGCGTCTTCCTCAACTTCCCACTGTCTGTTTTGTCTACTGGAAGTGAGCAATTATCCAAACACCCAGAAGGAAAACCAGCTGCATGGGATCTCTCCCTCAAACCAGCCTGGATCTGGGATCACGGGCTGGGCAGTCCATGGCCCAAACAGAGCCCCAAATGAACCCCCAGACCAGCCGATGTGGCCCAAGGGTGCTTCCTGGGGCCCAGCCGTACCTTAGCAGCAATGGAAGCGGGGGACAGGCGAGGCCGGGGACTGTCTTCCAAGCTGAGCCCTGGATAAATCAGGGAGGCCGAGCCCGGTTCTGCCACACGATCCTTTCTGCGCTGCAGAGCACTTGCCCCCCCCAGCTGCTCATAGATGGGGAGCTTGGACCAATCCTGAAACACATAAAGCTGGCATCACTGGCAATCCCAGCGCTGTGAAAGAGGGGAAGGGAACTGGCGAGGCCACGGGAGGGGACCAAAGCAACTCTTGAGCCATCAAGGCACAAAGAGGCCACGCTGGCACCCAGAAGTCAAGTTGCCAGGACCATCCTGCGACGCCAGCGCCCTGGGCATCCCCTGGAACAGCATCCCTCTGTTCTGACCAAGACCGTAATTACGCACATGCTTATTTTAAAAACTAGTCTTGTTTTATTGCAATGCTGAGAATAATTTTCATTCCCAGCCGGTAAAGAATCTCAAGCAGTCCCTCGAGATAAGCACCCACCTTTCTTCCCTGTGAAGTGCTGCCAATAACAGAAGTGTCCAATGAACTAAAAAAAAAACTGACTGAAGTACAAAGAGCTTCACGAATGAATCTGAACTGAACGACTTTGCTTCCTGCATTTTTTGCCTGTTCTTTATGCCTTATGGGAGGGGCAATCACCTCCCAGCCTCACTCCCGAGTCGCCCCTTTTGTCTCGCCTTCTAACAGCTCTGCACACACATGCACTGGAAACAGGCTGCCCTTGTTCCTCTGCCTCACTGCTGCCAGACTCCAGAGGCTCCAGAGTCAGCACATAACTCCCAGATGGTTCTGGCTCATCTCTGCGTTGGATGCAGGACCCTCGTCCAAGTCCTCCCCAGACTTCCCCACTGTCCGATTCCCCTGCCATCTGCACAGGCTGCCGGCAAACCACAACATCCTCTCAGATACTCTGCCCAGTTCCACAAAGTAGAAAGCTCCAAAATGGTTCTGGCTAAGCAGGGGCCTTGTGCGTGGCTTAATAAAGGTGTCTGACTTATTCTCCCTTTCATCCAGGTGTTTGTGAAGGGCATGGCAGCCTTTGGCGGTTTCCATCATGTTTCCCAGCCCTTTCCTGAGGCCCCTGAATATTTAGGAAAGTGCCCTGCACTTCCGGCATCTTTGCAAAAGGTCCCCAAGATGATGAGGGACTGGAAGTCAATCCCCATGAAGGGCTGCCAAGCTTCCTCTACCAAGAGTGGAAGGCTGGAAGAGGGGGCTGAAGGTGGCCTCAGAGGTGGGAGTGGACATGGTCCTGGAAGGCAGGACCAGATCCAGGGAGACCAACTGCCAAGGAGGAAGGATGCTGCAGATCCCATCTGCCAGAGGGTTCTGGAGCCTCTCAGTGGGATATCCCCCAAACTCTGCTGGCCTTCCAGAAAGGAGAGAAAACGTGGCTCTGCAGCCTGAAGCTCAGGGGAGCCCGCAGCCGTAGGGCTGGTTAGCACATGGAAAAGCCACCTTTTAATTATTTTTTTAAACATTCCTTGCCTCTTTTATATACTGTTATTTTATATGCTGTGCTTATGCTTTTAATATTTTGTTGTACACTATCCAGATTCCCTCTGTAAGAGAGACGGGTGGTTCTTAAAAGAAATAAAACAATAAATAAGCCAACTGCTCCCTGGAGGTCTGCAGACTGATGGCCTCTAGCCCCCAAGGCCCCAGCATGGAGCACAGCCTGCACCAAAGGGGAGGGGGGTTAGGCCAGGTCACCACTGGGACGCTGCCTCCTGAGGAAGAGGGACACGCAGGAGACTTTGTGACTGATCTGGTCCTGATGTCCAGTGCCAGAGGCCTCCTGCCATCCATGACTACAGCTATGGTCTTCCAGGCAAGTGAGCCTGGCCCTCTGCACATGCTCAACAACCAGTGATGTCCCCTTCGGACAGCAGGATGGCTGACTCTTCCTGGCCAATTGCCCCCTCCCCACACTAGGAAGACATTAGGGAAAAATTCAGTGGTGTAACTGGGGGTCAGTCCTGTCATGGATTAGTTCTACCAGTCCATTTCCCTTTTTTTTCCACTCCCCTTTGAAATACCCCATAGCGGCTGGATTGAAGACAGAAGCAGCTCTAAAGATGGACAGGCTGGAAATATCTTTTTTTTTCCCTTGCCAAGTTCCAGGGGTGGCAACGGAGGGAGGAGAACTGGTCCCTCCCAGGACAGGGCAGGTCTGCTCAACGCTCATCAAACTCCTGGAGGATGGCAAGTGCCTGCTGGGTCCTTGGACAGGGACCTCCCCATGGCAGGTAGGCTCTTCCCTGGCCTCCTGGGGGAATGATCTTGCCAGAGATGGGCCGGATCCCAAGCTCTCATGGAGACAGAGCTTTGGTCTCATGGAAGTCAAGGAAGCCCCCGGAAGTGCTATCCCTGCCAAGGGTGGGTGGACTCCCCGCCAGTTGAAGTCTACAAGGCTTCAGGCCCAGGGAGTCCAGGGTCACAGCTGGTCAGCCAACAGAAAGCAGAAAGCAACCAAACCAGCCTTGGGGCAGGAGGCCAAGGCCATTCAATGTGCCATGCATCAACTCTTTGCTAGGTGAAGGTGGGCCTCAAAATAAAATAGGGGAGAGAAAGTATGTGTGTGTGTGGGAGGGAGAAACTCAAGCTTCACCTTTTNAGGCCATTCAATGTGCCATGCATCAACTCTTTGCTAGGTGAAGGTGGGCCTCAAAATAAAATAGGGGAGATAAAGTATGTGTGTGTGTGGGAGGGAGAAACTCAAGCTTCACCTTTTGGCCATCTGAATACAGCCCACTGGCAGATCCAGAAGTAACCGAGGTCGGGGAGTTGCATTCACTAACAGACTGGCAAGTTTCAGAGGCTTCAGACGATGCAGAGCTGGAGGACTTCTGGAGGCCCCAAGTGAGGTTGGCGGCAGGAGCAGCAGCAGCAGCAGCAAAACGGACATGCACAAAGAGGAGAGAAGAAGCGGTTAGGGAGGCTCAGGAGGATGGTGGCAGAAGCGGCGGCAGCAGAGACAGACTACACCTTGACTGACATGTGGGGTGGCAGCAGCTCCCCTCAACATGCCACCCTGGGGCATTTAATCGGGGTTGGCCTGTCCTGAGGCTGGGAAGAGGATGGAGGAGATGGGACAAGATAGAGACAGGAATGAAAGCAGCTGGGAGAAATGGGACAGCCTCTCCTACAGGAGAAGGAGGAGGAGGAAGTCCAAACCTTCACCAGGCCATTGTGAGGGGGAGGGAAACTCCCCTCCTTCCACCTACAGTGACAGAGATCTCCTGGGAGCTGGATTTTCCCTCCTCTTGACCTCCAGCTCCCAAACTGTGAGCCACCAGAGGGATCCTGAGAGCCCTCTGAAGCCAGAAGCCCCCACCCCACCCTGGGCTGATGTCCTCATGCCAGGGTCACCTTTCGAGAGCTGCTGGAGGAGTGCCAGCGTTAGCCTTTTGAATTGGGCCAGGAAAGCCAGGGATGTCTTCTCCTTCCTCCAGTCCAAGAAGGGGCTCCCAAGAGGGTTCCAGCTCCTCCTCCCAGGGCTCAGGGTCCCTGACTTCCTCACTGCCCACCTTCCTCAAAAGGGAACTGGTCCAGTCCTTTCCCGAGGGACATAATGGAATCAACCCAGTGCAAATCAGGGACAAACCACACACATCTCCATTTCCAAGGAAAGGAGAGAACCGTGAATCGCTCACAGGAGAGGAGGGGTCTCAGGCTGCAACCAGCTTCTTTCAGCAGACCGCACTCGCCTGCCTTTATGGGGAGGGGTCACTGGAGCCATAATTCTGTCCTGGACTTCCTTCTTTGTTCACCTTTAGCTCACCTGGCTGGTGATGTCCAAGGGCATCGGTGAAGGAGGCTTGGAGAACATTGCATCCTGCGAGATGAAGCCCGAGTCATGGGATGAGACACTGGACAGGCGGGTGTTGGCAGGTTGTGCCACACTATGAGAGTAAAATGTGAAACCAGGTGAGATGTTGTGCATCTAGGGAGCCCCAGGGAGGACACTGGTTGCAGGAGTCAGAGGTTGCTCGAGGCAAGGTAAGCCCAATGGTCCTCTACATGTCCTGCACATGCTGGCATGGTACCTCTGGGGGAGAGCAGCAAATACAAGCTGAGTCAAGGACTACAAAAGAACACCTCCTCCACCGTGAACAAGCCTTCCAGCTTCTCCTCTTCAGCTGGGATTAATAAAGTAGGCTGATCGGGGACTTATTATGCTGCTAAGACTTATGCTAATAAGTGTAACTTATTAGGTTACACGAATTAATGTATTTTTTTCCCTCAGCTAAAGGCAGAAGCACTTTTAATGTATATGAAGAATTTTGGGGCGAGATCAAGAGCAACATGTTAAAGATTGGGGCAGAACTTTTCCCAGCTACTTTCATTTGACAGATGCTACATCACCATCAAAGACAATGTTTTGCTTGACCTGACGAAGAGAACTGCCGTTGCTCAAGTTCATTCCCATTTGAGGCCAATGTTGGCCACAGCTGCTCAGGCCTGGTGCTCTTGGATTTTATTCCACTGCAACTCAGTTTGGGAAGTAATTGGTACGTCACAAGGACTCTGGCCATCAAGACATGGTTACAGTTGGGGTATCGTTGAACCTACTCAAGCTTTGTAAGCTCTGAGCCGACTTAACGAGGAAAAAGAAAGCCGAACCAAACATACCTACTGCACATGCTGGATTTGCGGGATCCTGAGCTGCTAGGGGAGGATGGAGGGGTTTGGTAAGACCAGCTGTAATCGGAGCCCTTCAGATCTTGGATCACCTGCAAGAAAAAGTCATTTTAGCCAGGTCCATATGGCATTTCTGGCCCTAAGAGATTTTTCCATCCAAGCAGAGCCCGGGAGGCAATGCAAAGACCACCCACACCAAAGAGAGGCTCTGCCTGTCTTTGGCCAAGCCATATTCACCCAGACAGCAGCCAAGACACTGCCGGTGAAGGGTCACAGCTTCCTTGTTCCACCAGGACTTTCTTAAAGCAAAGCCCAAGGCACATAGGATGGACATCAACCTGATTGTCTCTGTGGCCCTTGCAGGCACCACTCTTGAACTGGGGGCCGGATAACACAAACCTTGAGGTAAAATTTCCCTCAACCAACAACTCACACAGAGTCGCCCAGAGACCCAGTCTAGCTTCCTAAACTATTCCAATCCTTTGGTCTCCAATGTTGGGGCTCTTCGGTCCTTGGCTCCAAGGAAGATGCCCCACTTGGAATTGATTCAGCACCACCTTTTTCTCGGGTTTCTTTTCTGGTTGCCCGGCTTTCTTAAAGGGGTTGCATTAATCCTGGTTGCATGAAGTGAAGCGTGACCAGAGCACAAAAGCCTGGAATTGACCTACGATGATGATGACAAAGATGATATCCATTCAGAAGCAGCTTTCTGTGGAGGCAAACTTACGTGGCACTTAACCTTTTGAGTACACTTATGCTGCGGATTCATATTCAGACAGCTCTGAGCTTCTTTTCAGAAATACTGTAACAAAACCAGCTTTGTTGATGAGCTGCAGTGGCGCAGTGGTGAGAGTGCAGTACTACAGGCTCCTTCTGCTGCCTGCCGGCTGCCTGCAATTTGGCAGTTCAAATCTCACCAGGCTCCAGGCTGACTCAGCCTTCCATCAAATCAAATCAACCTTTATTGTCACAGTACAACAGGTGCACAATGAGATTGGCTGAGCCCCCCTTCGTGCATCCCCCCCAACACAACTCACAGTGAAGACAAAAAAAGGAACATCCCTAATCCAGTGAATCCTATTAACAAACACACTATCTACCTTATTGCACCATGTGAACTTATTGCCCAATGCGCGGCCCCGCAAGTCTATTATACTATATTGACATGAAGTATTTTCCGTTCAGGAGTCTGACAGCCCACAGGTAGAAACTGTTCTTTAGCCTGTTGGTGCAGCTGGCTATGCTTCTATGTCTCCTACCTGATGGTAGGAGAGTGAAGAAGTACTGACCGGGGTGTGAGTCATCCCTGAGAATTTTCCTCACTCTTCTAAGGCAGCGAGCCCTAGCAAGGTAGGGTACTTGTAGTAGATACTACTACAATCTAGTAGTATCAGGGAACAGCCTACGATGATTTGTGCTGTGCTCACCACCCTCTGTAATGTCTTTCTATTCGCAGCTGTCAAGCCAGCATAACATTGTAATGGAATATGTGAGGACGCTTTCTACTGTGGGCCGGTAAAAGGAGGTCATCACTCGTTCTTCCACTTTGTTCTTTTGCAATTCTTTCCATCCTTCCGAGGTGAGTAAAATGAGGGCCCAGATTGTTAGGGGCAATGTACTGACTCTGTAAACAGCTTAGAGAGAGCCGGAAAGCACTATGAAGCGGCATGTAAATCTAAGTGCTATTGCTATTTATCTGGTCATTTTGTTCCTTTTCTCCTGTTATAAAAAAGAACATGGCTGTCATTCTGCAAAGCTACGCATCGCAAGCTGACAGCCTGATGTCAGTAACAGGGGAAGGGAGCAGTTGGGGGTAAGGAGGCAGGAATCAAAACAAAGCATTACAGTCCAGTGGGAAGCATCGGCCATCTCAAGGCCCCACACAAAAAATGCGGAGCTGTTGCAAGAAGACAGACACCATTTCCCAAACACCTGACTGGACATTGACCGATAATCCTGCTTTGCCTCTTCTCTAACCACTTTGGCTTTGGTAAAGTATTCCTTGGGCTAATCGTGGCCCGGGGCCTTTCTTTTCTAACTGACCAGGCTGGGACAATTGATATTAAGCTGGATCTGAGATTTTTGCTACCGCTAACTTTCCCTTGGTCCCAACCAGCCTTCCTGGTTATTAGTATTTATTAAATTATATTGATTTTTTTTTAATAACAATAGCACTTAAGACTTATACACCACTTCATAGTGCTTCAGAGCCAGGGGTGGGATTCTACAGGTTCGCACCTATTCGTTAGAACCAGTTGTTAACATTCTAAACAGTTTGGAGAACCAGTTGTGAGAAGAAAATTACTGGCCTAATCCTGTAAGGAAGGCAGGAAGGAAACATTCTGGTGTTGCTTATAGAAACTGCCTCCCCATTAACCTTTATTACATTCTTGGCAGGAATAGATTTCCTGTCTCAGGAACTTCTCTGGAGTTTTTTTCCCCTCCTTTGCTGGTAACTTTGCTTGTGTGGAGTGACCATTCAAAGTTACAATGGCACTGAAAAAAGTGACTTCTGACCGTTTTTCACACTTACGACTGTTGAGCATCCCCACAGTCATGAGAGGCCAGGTGAGGAGATGAGTGCCTCGATGTGAGTGATACTGAGTTGGCCACATCCAGCCAATAATATGACCACCAAGCAATGCCCACCCCTAAGCCACGCCCACAGAACCTGTTGTTAAAAAATTTGAATCCCACTGTTCACAGCCTTCTCTAAGTGGTTTATAGAGTCAGCCTCTTGCCCCCAACCATCTGGCTCCTCATTTTACCCCCCTTGGAAGGACAAAAGGCTGAGTCGACCTGGAGCCGGGTGAGCAGAAGTAGCCTGCAGGACTGTGCTGCAGGACTGAGCACTGCACCACCAGGGCTCACCTATCTGACCTAGAAGGTGACATATTAAAAGGCGATACACCTTTAATCAGCATCCATCCCTTTTTGCCCAAACTGGTTTTTTTTACAATTAGTCACACACTTATGGCACTTGACTCATGACCACAGTTGGGACCAGAATTTCACTTGCTAAGCAATGTGGTCATTGAGCAAGTCATCACATGACCAGATCCAATTTTACAACCATTTTTACTGTGGTTATTAAGTGATTCACCACAATTGTTATGCGGTCATAAGCAAATTCGACCCCCTCATTGACTTTGCTTGCCAGAAACTGCCTGGAAGGTTGCTCATTGTGACCACAGGACTGCAGGATGCTGCAATTATCGTTAAGTGTGAATTGGTTGTCAAGGGCCAAAATGATAATCCTGTGGCTACGGGGATGGTGGGATGGTCACAACTTCAAGGTGGCTTGTAAGTCACTTTTCCAGAAGCCATCATAACTTCATACTACTGTTAAATGGTCATAAATTATCACCATTCTGGATAACAATCCTGCCTCTGTTCAAAGAAGCTACGAGCATGGAGGGTTCTTGCTCTGTATCTGATGATTTAAGCCATCGGCAAACACAAGAGACAAGTGAAGGCAGGAGAAATCATTTCAAAAGATTGCATTCTGGAGAACTGGGTCCAGGAAGGCTCCCAGAAAAGTCCAGTGGATTCACACAGTCACATATTTGAACTTGTTCTTTCTCAGGAGTAGTTGAAGGTGACCAGGCTCTGGGTGGGCGTTCTGCTTTGCTATGACCACATCCCTGCCTGGCCCAGCAGAAACTCATCAATGTTGGCAGCTCTGCAGGCAATATGGGTCTCGTGGCCTAGGCTGCCTGCAAAACTTCAGTCCTGAGTAAAGACATGAGGGGAGGGGAGGGACCCAGGTGTATTTTAAGTCTTCGAAGTGGACTGGAACCTGTTCTCTGAGCGCAGAGCATGGCACACTCCGGAGTTTTAAGTCACAGACTCTGGAGGAAAACGGAGGCTGAAAAGCCCTGTATCGATCCCCCTTCCGCTCAAGGGGCATATGGACCACCATGAGACATGACTCTTGGGCTTCTCTACCTGCTCACTGGCTGTTGGCAGTTTATGTGGATCGGCTGTCAGTGCCACTAGGTCATCAATGATGCCCTGAAGGTGGGTGATCTCTCCCAGCATGGTGATCTCTCCATTCTGCAAAAGGGTAAAGGAAAGGGTCAGCCTTGGCCGTGCATAGGCAATAGCCCTGAATCACCCCCAACACACCAGAGCTTGCTCTTTCCCTGGTCAAGGTGAGCCCCACTTTCTAGGCCAGGAAAGGTTGCAGTCCCTGAGGCCTTGTCATCCAATGTGCCTACTTCAGCTTCAGAACCCACAGTGTCCGGTAAAAGGGAGCAAAAGGGAGCCTCTCTTTGGCAGAGGCAACACTAGGTGGGTTGAGGACAAGGATGCTTCCTGTGACCCTTTGCCCCTCTCATCTGATCTGGAGGCTTCCAAGCTTCTTTTTTATTTTTGTTAATTGCTTACAAGATAATAGATATAAGTAAAAACATTGTTATGAATACATAGATACATGTAAGAAAAATAAAAAACAAAAAAAGAAAAAAGAAACAATAGGACAGGGACGGTAGGCATGTTGGTGCGCTTATGCACACCCACTATAGACCTCTTAGGAAAGGCATTAGGTCAATAGTAGACAGTCTAAGGTTAAAGTTTTTGGGGTTTGGGGAAGAAACCACAGAGTCCAGACATTGACCACTGTTGTTGAAGTTGTATTTCCTGCAATCAAGTTTGGTGCAGTTAACCTTGAGTTTGTATCTATTGTGTGCTCTTTTGTATTGTTTATGTTGAAGCTGAAGTATTCATTGACAGATAGGACATTGCAATGTATGATTTTTATATACTGTACTTAGATCAGACCAAAGGCAGCATAGTTCTAGTTCTAGAATGTCGAATCTGGTGGCATAAGGTATTCTACAACAAGTAGAGGAGTAAGAGAACTCTACTTGTAAAATATTTCTGGACTTTCTCAAATGTGTTAATATCAGATACGTAATGTGGGTTCCAGACCGATGAGCTGTGTTCGAGTATTGGTCTAGCAAATGTTTTGTGTGCTCTAGTTATTAGTGTAATATTACTAGAGAAAAAGCTACGTAATATTAGGTTAACAACTCTTACTGCCTTTTTGGCTGTATAGTTATAATGGGCTCTAGCACTTAGATCACTAGAGATGAGTACTCCAAAATCCTTGACAGAGTTTGGATCATCAACAAGGTTTTGACTATTCAGCCTGTATTTTTATTTTCTGATTTTTTTGCCAATATGTAGGACAGAGCATTTATTTCTTGAGATTTGAAGTGGCCATTTGTTTGACCATTCTGATACATAGTTAAGGGGGTAGCAGTACTGTTGGTGATGTTGAATAGTTTTACATCATCAGCAAAGAGAACGCAGTTGCTCTTAATATGATCACAGAGGTCATTTATGTAGAGTATGAAGAGAGTTGGTCCTAAAACGCTGCCTTGGGAGACACCACTGTTGACAGGTGCAGAATTTGATAGGACACTCCCAATTTTGACCATTTGTTGTCTGTGTGACAGGAATGCTTCTATCCAGTTATACAGGTGTCCAGAGATAGCATATATTTTTAGTTTTAGGAGTACTTTGTCGTGTACCACTGAATCAAAAGCTTTGTAGATTGCGTCTGTTGCTTTGCCCTGATTGAGTTGTGTAGTCCATATGTTTTTGCAGTGTAAGAGCTGCAGATTGCAGGATATTTTTTTCTTGAAACCAAATTGTTTTTTAGAGAATAGGTTGTTTGATTCTAACTGGAGGATGATGGATTGGTTAATAATTGATTCCATGACTTTACAGGTGATGCAGCATAAAGAGATTGGTCTGTAATTTTCAACTTGGCTGGGGTCTCCCTTTTTGAAGATGGGGATGATCGTGGCTTGTGACCATAGTTTTGGCTCGTAGCTGGTCCTGAAAGATTTTTTCAAAGATTAATGCTTAGAGGTTCAGCTATGGCAGTGGACAGCTTTTTTATGAAGTAGGCACATATTCCGTCTGGTCCAATAGATAGAGATGTTTTTAGATTGCGCAGTGCTTTTTCAACAATGTCTCTGTAAAATTGATATGTGTCAGCCTTGAAGATTTCCTCCCTTTGCTTTGCATCTTTTGGCTGTCATCAGTAACGGGGGAAGGAGGGGGGAATGGTTATGGAAGTGAGCTGGAGGTGTTACAAATCAGAGCTGTATAAACTGGGGGGTGTACATTCTTGCTTAGGTTTCTATTCTGTGCTATGCGCAGCTGCAACTCTTTATCAAACTATGTCAAGGTCAACGGACAGAAGCCTCATCACACCTGGAGAAGCCCCACATGATGATATACCCAACTTTTAATTGGATGAACCAATTGAACTATTGGGGATGGGAACGTTGCCAAACACTTTGTATATGTGATTTACACGCCCATTTTTTCAGATTCAGAATTCTTTTGTTGCTTCCACTTGATTTCCAGTAAAAAATACCTTTTCTCTAATTAAAGGAGTCTAAGTATTTCTTTCTTGGATTTGAATGGAGCACCAGCTGACAATATGTATTAGATCATTGAGTTGTTCTGTGGTTTGACTAGGAAATACTGGGCATGATCCATTGCTGTTTAACACATACTGAGCCAAAGAATGTGTTGGCTTTAATGGTATCATCGTTGCAGTCTTTACCATTAGGTCCTATCAGGGTGGAATGGGTCTTGAGTCTTTTAGTTTGTTGTTTACAACATTTTAGAAAGCGTGGGTGGAATTGGGTGCGTAGAAGGTTTTCTTGTTTAATGTGACAATTTAATGTGACAATTGGTGCATTCAGTTTTTATCTGGTGGCATAATTTTTTGTATCGGCTTTTGAAGTTGGTAATGTGACCAGATTTGTTTTTCCGCCAAAGTGATTTCTTTTTGGATTGAAGCTTCCTTATTGTTATGGGTTATTTGTTTTTTTCTGGTTTGGGAGTTGTTAATGGTACATATAGTTTGATGACTCTTTTGACTTCAAGTAAAAATAAGTTGTAATGGTCTTGTACAGTACTGCATCCGGAGAACAGAAGAATAAGAGAATAAAACAGTATTGCATCCGGAGAATAGAAATTGCCAATCAAGGGATGAGAGATCATTGTTTATAAGATCATAGTTGCCTTTTTTGAAGTTATAATTGGGGATTCTGTCGTGATGATTTTTGTGTGGATGTATGTTGAGACAAAAGTCAATCATGTTGTGGTCACTGTTGGAAAAGGGTTCTTTAATTTGTATTCCATAAATTGAATTCAAACTATTGCAGAAGATGAGATCGAGACAGTTGTTAAGTCTAGTGTTGTTGGCTACGAGTTGTTGTAGTCCCAGATTTGTTAGATTTATTTGTTAGATTTTTGTAGAAGGTTGCATGTGTGGGTTCAGTTGTTCATTCGTTAAGGGTCCAATTAATGTGAGGTAGATTGAAGTCACCAAGAAAGATAAAAGCGTGTGGGCAGGATGCTGCCTATGTTAGTAGTGAATTTAGCTTGTTTCCATGTTTGATGTCATAATCAGGGGCTCTGTAACATAGCAAGAACCGAAATGTGATATTTAAGGACAGTTCACAGACGATGGTCTCAGGAATAGCAAGCTCCTGGGTAAGTTGGATGTTTTTTAGATATAGGGACTTTTTATAGCAACACCACGTCCTCTACAGATTTCACAATCTGATCGGTAAACATGATAGTCTCTTACTGTGGTAACAGTCAGGGAGAGATGCGTTGAGCCATGTTTCACAGACAAGTATGTCGAATTTAGCCATATTTAGTAAGAGGAGAAATTCAGGTATTTTATTTACAAGGCTTCTTGCACTGAATAGCTTGCATTTAAGGCCAGTTGTGGTTGGAATAGAAGTAATTAGGGACGTGCGTGCCTAGTTTTGAGTGATGTTGGATTGGTGGGGTTGCATGTGGAGTTGTGGGTTGTGTGATTTTCTTTTGAGGCAATCAGCTCGGTAGTCAATGTATAGGTCCTTTTCTCCATTGTCTCCATAGTTTTTGAGTTCTTTGCAGAGTTCACAGGAGCAGATTCTTTGCAGTATGGATAAGTCTGGTCTTGAGCGAAGTTTTTTGTGGTTGGGATTGGTTTTTGCAGTGGCGTTTATTGTATGAATGAATATGCGTTTGCTGGATTCATTTTTGCATACAACTCTACAAAATCTTGGGGCCAAAGAGCCTTCATTGTATTTGTACCTAGGGCCATCTCTGGTTATTTCAATGATATCTTCAGGAGAGATGTTTGTTGTATTTAAGTTGCTTATGACATCGCAAACTTTGGTGATGTCATCTGATTTGTTGGTGTCTTCGAGACCAAATAAGATGGTATTTGGATGTTTCTGTTCATGTTCCATGGTGTCTCAAAGTTCTTCAGCAAGTGATGGTACGTTTTCAGCCTCCTTCCTTGGTTGCGTCCTGAATGTCTAAGATTTTCATTCCTTCTGAATATTGCTGTTCCTCTCTGGGATAGGGAGGGTCAGCCCAACCTTTGACTTGCCAGCCCCAAAGTCTGTGTGCCCAGAGACCCAACTCAGAGGGGCCATCAAACGTCTCCAAGGGATGGCCTTCAAAGAGACTGGACACGTTTACAGAGGAGGAGGAGGGCTCAACCAAAGATTCAGTCTTATCTGGAGGGAGGGAGGGCAGCTGGTCTCACAGCAATGCAAGAACAACAGTGGAAGGGAGGCTGGTGTTGGGTCCTGTTGACTGGCAGCCTAGCTGGACCCTGAGAGAAAGGAAACACTGGTCTGACCAGCAGGATCTTCTAGGAGGTCAGAGGATGATGGGAAAATGATAGAGAACTGGAACTACATCAGCAGGGGGTCTTACAGAGACATGGCATTTTGTTTTGAATCTGGAATTTGGGGGGGGGGAAGGATTGCTGCTTCCACCAGACATTGTGTCCCCCTCGGTGCCCCAAAGAGCAGGGTCTCCCAAGACCTCCTGAAACTTGTCCTGGCCCATTCCCAAGTCTCTATGTGGAGAATGGAGGCACACAAGGATCTGCCAACAAACACCTGCTCCCGCCCACTTATGCAACCCCCTCCCCTTGTGGGCACAGCCTGCTCATTTGGCTGCCACCAGCCACCCTTTGGCCCTCTTGGCCCTCTCTGCTGCTCCCAGAATGGCTGGCAGGGTAGAGCAGCCAGAAGGACTTCCAAAGACAAATTCAACATGGAAAGCAATGGGGAAAAGGGAAAGGCCCAAAACCTCGGATGTTTTAACTTGCAGAGCATGTTCCAGACAATAAATATTGATCCCAAAACTCATGAGTTAAAAAAAAATGGACAAAGGAGTCAAAGGAAAAGCTGAGATCAATTCTTAATTCGAATTTTCAAGAAACCTCCTACTTCATCTCTAATTCCACATTGCCTCGGATGCCACTCTGTGATGAACCAAAGAGGCCAGTCTAGGAAAGCCACCTCAGCTTCTCCACCTCAACTCCCACCAAGAGAGAAAGACCTGGACCCTCTGGGTTGGCACCTGGTACCCAAACAGCCAAGAGGGTACCTTCCTCTTTGTCACATTCAGATTCTGGGTGCCAAGTTTGGCAAGGTACTTCATCCTTTCCGGGATTCCTGGGAGTAGCTCAATATGATGCCCTGGACATAAATTCTCTTTGTTGCAGAGACTACATTGTGCATGCCTGAAAGCAGGACACTGGACATGGGCAGGCACAAGCAGAACTGGACTGAGAGCAGCATTTTAATTGGGCAACGAGAGCCAACGGTTTGTTCCCAGGCTTGAAAGCCAAGATCTGCCCAAGCAAAGGGAGGGGAACCCCTTGGACGGTTACCCAGTCCCTACAAGAGCTGTGACTGACTCTGGAAATAAAGGCACCTACCACCACTGGCTGCAGGTATGCGATGAAGGTGCAGAACCGGCCCCGTTCCTCCACCAGGGCCCTGCGGACTGCCTGCTTCTCTGTCTCCTCCAGCAGGAGGTACAAGTCATTCACGTCCTGCAGGGCATTGTCCAGTTGAGGCTGGAGGTCCCCCCTGCCTGTAAACAATAGCAGATGAGACCATCATGGCTTCTTTCCCCTGGCCCCAGGGCCAAGGCTCTCCTGGGGAGTAGCTCTGGCTTTCCACCTGCCACACACTAAACCAAACAAACTACCGCAGCAGGCTTACTTTTGCAGCAGAGATTAAAGGATTGGGAGTCAAACGACATATTATTATTACTATATAGCATATAGACAGGAGGCAAGATCAGAGTGGGATATGAAATGTATGAAGTGCACACGGGAGAAGAAACAGGCATTTCTCAAGACTGAAAGTCAACCATGCTCCATTGTTCACACGTGGAATTCAAATTTCTTTAGCATTTGCTTATCTTCAAGGTATCGTACAGTACAATACATGGATAGTTCCCAAGAACCAGTCATATAAGTTCCCAAATAATTTATGGAGCCAATATAAATCTAAATCTGGGAAAAGAAAGCACAATAACTGAGTCCCATTGCATGCTACGTCCTTCCAAAGAAGAACAAGCAGCAAAATTAAACCTGAAGTCAGAAGAATTGGTGTTAGAATCTAAGTGATTTTTACTGATTTTTAACAAGGAACTTAAACTAACTGGCCTGGACTTTTGTTAAAATAATACAACTTTTAAATTTGCTTTCAAAAAGAGACCTTACAATTATTATTATTCTTTTTGTGTTTTTGTTAGTTTTCTTATCCTTCCAAAAAGAAAACTTTTTATTTTAATCTGCCAGGATTTTTCTTTTTCTCTTTGTATAACACTAAAAAGTGCTGATAATTAAATATTTTAAGCAACACTGCCACCCAGAGGCCTTTAAAAAAAATTCCTATGGAAACTTGGGGGAAATGTTTTTACTACTCAACAGTTGTTTTTATTAAGATAAATGGAAGAGCACTGGATGAATGTTTTTAACAGGTGTTCCTCCTGGAAAATAACTTTTAGCAGTTGGAGATTGAAACTGAAAGTGTCAAGATTGGTGTGATCTTGGACTATACTCTCGCTGAATAGCATTGCAATTTGAAATTAGATATTCAGACTTCGACAGTGTGTGGGTGGAAGTAATTTGTTTTATGACCTATTTTGGTCTGCAACTGGGAATTCTTAGTTATGAAATTATCAGCTTGATTTTGGTTTTGCTGTTGGATTATTTTTTAAAAATCTCTTTTTTCTTCCTAAAGAAGAAGGCCTGAGTCCTGGCTCTCGGACTTAATTTTATTTTTTCCCCTTTTATCTTTTAATATTTTTTTCTTTCTTCTCTCTCTTCTCTCTCTTTTCTCCTTTTTCCTTTTTGTATTTTTTATTTTTTCTTTGAGAATTTTTTTTACTATTTTTAAATTATCTTTGCTTATTGGATTAAGGTTTGGAGAACCTGAAGATAGCTTTTTTGTGCAACATTTTTGATTGGGATATTAATTAATTATTAATTAACAATGAAGAAATCAACCTCTTCGCTAAGCCCAGATTCCTAGTGGAATCTTCGTGCTACACTGCAGAAGGAGAAGGAGAAGGAAAAGGGGAAGGAGATGACACTATAAATGATAGAGCAATTAATACAAGACCAAGGTAAATGTCTGGAAGACAGGATGGAAAGAATAGAAGAGAGAACAACAAAAATAGATGAGAGAGTTGAGAATATTCAACAAATAATGAACAACATAATGAACAACAAAAAATAGAACAACATAAAAACCAGACTGATAAAAAAGTTGGAGAAATAGATAGTAGATTGACAATGGTGGAACAGGAAAAGGAAAAAGGAATGCTGGGCTGGGAGATCAAGAGAGCTGAATTCTACTTGAGATTCCAGAATATTGAAGAAGGGGAGAAAACTTAACAGGAATAATGGTAGAAATCTTGGCAGGAGCCCTGGAGATACCTGAAGAGAAAATGATGGATGGTATAGATGAGGTATTTTGAGTATTCCCAAGATATGCTATGAGAAATAAATTACCAAGAGAAGTCCATGTGAGGTTCACTAAGAAAGCAATTAAAATGCAAATATTGCAGAGAGCCAGAGATGATTCATTGAGATACAAAGGGAAAGAGATAATAGTTCTGAATCAAATACCAAGGAAAGTGAGAGAGTTGAGAAGAGAATATCAATTCTTGATGAAAATATTAAATAAAAAAGAAGTGAACTATAGATGGCTGGTACCAGAAGGCTTAACCTTTATCTGGTGAGAACAAGGACATAGATTAGATTCAATAGAGAAGGCAGAAGTATTCTATGATGAATTCTTTAGAGGGAAAGAAGGAGAGAAAACGAGAGGAGGAGACAGATAAATCCCAAAAGGAGATAGTGGAGTTAAGAGATAAAGAAAAGATGAAATATTACAAGAAGAAGGAGCAGTTAGTGGAAGAGAGGAGCCTCGAGAACCTAGAAAGATCATCGAGAGTAATACATCCTGTATATAAAGCATAAAAAATAGAAGAAAAGAAATTGATTTCAATTAATATAAATGGATTAAACTCATCCATCAAAAGGAAAAAGATACTCCACAAATTAGAAAAAATAAAATTAGATATAGTCTGCCTGCAAGAAGTCCACATCAAATAACAATATATCCAAATGCTGAAGTATCCAAGAATTGGTGATTTATATACCTCATTGGCTCAACATAATAAAAGAGGAATGGTACTATACATAAAGAATACAGTTAAGGCTAAATTAATCCAAACAAGATGAAGAAGGAAGAATCTTGATGGTGGAAATAATAACAATAATTTGAAAACGCTTCTAGTAGCAATTTATGCACCAAATTAAAAACCAAGAAGAATTTTACAAAAAGTTGCATGAGAAGATAGTAGAATTGGAATATGATAATATTTGCATGTTGGGAGATTTTAATGCTGTAGTAGACACAAAATTGGATTATAAAACATAGAAACTTAATAAAAAAAGTAGAAAGACACTTCCAAAATCCTTTTTTAAGATGGTGAAGGAACATAAGATTAGAGACGTTTGGAGAGAAATGAAATCTCAAGATAGACAATATACATTTTATTCCAATAGACATTTATCTTGGTCGAGAATTGGCATGATCTGGATGTCATTGGAAATAATTTATAACATACAAGAAATTAATATTGAAGCAAGTACTTGGGCGGACCACAACCCAATATGGGTCAAATGGCAAGGACAAAGGAAAAGATCAAGATGGACTTTAAATAATGCAATTTTGAAAGAAAAAGAATTCTTATAGAAAATGGAAGAAGAATTGGCGTTCTTCTTCAAGGAGAATCAAAAGGAGGAAACTTCAATGCAGAACTTACGGGACACAATGAAGGCCTATACTAGAGGTTTGATTATAGATTATACAAGAAGAAGAAATGTTAAGAAAAGACAGAATCAACAGATATTAGAGGGTGAATACAGGAAACTTGAGAGAATTGCAAAAATATCCACAAAAAATGATCATCAAAAAACAAATGGAGGTTCTTAAGCACAAAATAGAGTTGACAGAAAAAGAAGAATTAGCTCAAAAAATTAGAAGTGCCAAACAAAATTTATTTGAAAATGTGAATAAACCTGGTAGATGGTTGGCATACAAATTGAAAAAAGAGAAGCGAAAAATATAATACAGTTGATCGATGATCAAGGTGTGAGTCACAATGGAAATGAGGGAAAGAAAGAGATAATACAGAAGTATTATGAGACATTGTATAAGCAAGAGAATATTGAAGAAGAAAAAGTTATTTTATCCATATATATATGGATCTTTGGTTATTCGGGTTTTCTCCCGCGTAAAATTGGAAGTATCTAGGCAACGTTTCGATGAAGTACCTCATTCATCATCTTAGGTCCAGGTGTTTCTTCAGCTTTGTGCTTCTTCAGAGTAATGATTTACTCTGGAAAGCACAGAGCTGAAGAAACAAGCCTGAAGATGATGAATGAGACTTCTATAACAGAAGCCTGATGATGGCAGATGAGATTCTGCTGAAACGTTGCTCAACTTGAACAGCTACAATGACGTGGGATAATACCCGAGAGCTGACAGCACACACACACACACACACACACCACACACAACACACATATATGAGTGTGCTGTTCAGCTTCCTTCGGGTATTATCCACGTCATGTAGTGTTTTCAAGTTGTAGCAACGTTTCAGCAGAATTCATCTGCCATCATCAGGCTTCTGTATAGAGTTCGTATGTATACAGAAGCTGATGATGCAGATGAGATTCTGCTGAAACGTTGCTACAACTAAAGCACTACAATGACCTGGGATAATACCCGAAGGAAGCTGAACAGCACACATGTAAGTACCTGCGAAAACTTAAAAAACATATATAATATATAATATATTAACAACACAACACACACAACCATCACTACAAGAAACAGAGTTACCTCAAATATCTGAAGATATTAAGATAATTGCTAGAAGGGAAAATAACAATGATGGAACTGACAGAAGCATTAAATAGAGCAAAATATTGGAAGACCTTTGGGCCTGGATGGTCTCCCAGCTGAATTTTAAAAGACCTTACAGAAACCGTTGAGTAATAATGCTTGAAGTGATGAGTAAAGTTTTATTGAAAGCTAAAATGACTCATGGACAGAGCACTATATTAACTTTGATACAAAAGAGGACACATGATTCTACACAGATTAAAAATTATAGACCTATTTCCTGTTAAATGCAGATTATAAATTTTTTGCTTCATAATGGCAGAAAGACTTAAAATGATACCTGATAACTTAATACATGTTGATCAAAATGGATTTCTGCCTAGAGAGACAGATTAAAGACAACATAAGAATAATTTTGGACACTCTGGAATATTATGAAACTCACTCAGAGAGCAAATGCGCCTTGGTATTTCTTAGTGCGCAAAAAGCTTTTTGATTATGTAAACTGCATTTATGGGTCAGAATAGGTCTGATGGGCTTTGGAGAAAAGATTATAAAAACAGTTGAGGCAATATATCAAAAACAATCTGCTAGAGTGATGATTAATGGAGATTTGATGAAAATATTATGTTGAAAAAGGACTAGACAAGGATGTCCTTTATTGCCATTATTGTTTGTATTGACTTTGGAGGTATTAAATAGAAATTTAGAGACAATAGGAAAATAAAGGAATGAAATAAAAAAGGGAGAATACACAAGCTACAAGCCTTTGCAGATGACTTGGTTTTTTATATTGGAGGAACCCTGAAATCAACGCCGAAATTGTTCGAAAAAATTGAATAATATGGACAGGTGGCAGGATTGAAATAAATAGGATAAAACCAGATATTAGTTAAGAATATGACAGGAAACAAAGGCTGTTTTGATAGGACTGAACATTCAGATTACAAACAAGTAAAATACCTAGGAATATATTTCACCCGTAAGAATTTGGAACTTTGAAAGAAGACATATATGTTAAACTGAAAAAAAACGATTGTAATAGATCTAAAAACTGGCAGAAATCTACAATTATATTTGATAGGGAGAATATCTACAATTAAGATGAATATATTACAGGATACTGTATCTGTTCCAGACTATTCCAATTAAATTAGGGAAATTTTTTTTTATGGATTTAAATAAAATAATATTGAAATACATATGGCAGGGAAGAAGGCAAGAATTAAACTTAAGCCTTTACAAGATCCTAGAATAAGAAATTTGGCTTAATCTAATTGGGAATTATATTATCAGGCGACAACGCACTGATATGGGTCAAAGAATGGGTTTTGTTAAGGATGTTAGATTATTAACATGAGAAGGTCATGATCAATTATTGGGATGGCATGCTTTTTGTTAAGAAGGAAGTACCAACTCATGGTTATTCAAGAGACATTATATACAAGATTCTTTATTGTTGATTGTGGGAAAAAATAAGAAAAACAACATTAATTGAAAATTCCAGTCTGGTTGTCAACTACAAGAAGCATTTGCATCACGCTTTTGTTTATAGAATGGAAACACATAGGTAGGTATGGTGAATTTTAAATGAAAAGGTGAACAAATCTAAATGAACTAGAGGAGTAAGAATCAAGATGAATTGGTATACATATATCAAATACATTCTAGGTATGACAAAGATTGTAAACAGAGGATTTTATAATGAATCTACAGAACTGGATGAAATTTTAACAGGTACTGATGAGAAAATTAAAAAAATTTTATGGTTACTTAGTTGGAATTAAATTGGAGGAAGAACACAGTTAAAGAAACAATGATTGCCTGGGGGAGAATTTTGGACATGGGATAGATTAGATAAATGGCAAAAAAACTATGGTCTTGAAATATAAATTGACAATGTCGTAGTGCATAAAGAGAATTGTTATAAGATGTTTTACAGGTGGCATTTATCCCCAGCACAATTGCAAGGTTGTTCAAGAACACATTGGAGATGTTGGAAGTTGTCATCAGATACTGGTTTCATATTATCATTGTGGTGGACTTGTTGGAACCTAAGAGATACTGGACTAAGATTCATACATGGCTTGAAAAAATGATAAACAGCACTATAGACTTGAACCAGAGATATTTTTATTGGGTATCTTGCCTGAAGGATACAGCAGCCAGAATTGACATATTTGATTATAAATGTGTTAACGGCGGCTAGAATTGTATTTGCTAGAAATTGGAAGAGCGAAACAATTCCAATAGAGGAAGAGGTGATTAAGAAATGATGGAAATGTGCGGAAAGAGTAAATGACATTAACAATCAGAGAGCAAGAAGATAAAGAATATGTCAGCCTTCAAGATTTTCTTCCCTTTGCTTTGTATCTTTCCGGCTGTCATAAGTAACTGGGAGGAGGGGGAATGGTTAGGGAAGTGAGCTAGAGTGTTACAAATCATAAACCGTATAAAACTGGGTGGCGGTAGATTTTGCTTAGGTTTCGTCCTATGCTATGTGCAGCTGCAACCTCTTTATCAAAATATGTCAACGTCAATGGACAGCACCTCATCACACCTGGAGATGCCCACATGATGCTATACACAACTTTTAATTGATGAACAATTGAACTTTGGGTGTGGGAACACGTTCAACACTTTGTATATGTGATTACACGCCCATATTTTCAGATTCAGAATTCTTTTGTGCTTCCACTTGATTTCAAGTAAAAGATATCTTTTCTCTGATTAAAGGAGTCTAAGTATTTCTTTCTTGGATTTGAATGGAGCACCAGCTGACAATATGTATTAGATCATTGTAGTTGTCTGTGGTTTGACTAGGAAATCGGGCATGATCCATTGCTGTTTACACATACTGAGCCAAAGAATGTGTTGGCTTTAATGGTATCATCGTTGCAGTCTTTACCATTAGGTCCTATCAGGGTGGAATGGGTCTTGAGTCTTTTAGTTTGTGTTTACAAAATTGTAGAAAGCGCGGGTGGACTTGGTGCGTAGGTTTTCTTGTTTATGTGACAATTTAATGTGACAATTGGTGCATTCAGTTTTTATCTGGTGGCATAATATTTTGTATCGGCTTTTTGAAGTTGGCAACGTGACCAGATTTTTTTTTGTATATGTTTGATTTACGTGCCCATTTGCTCGATTCAGAATTCTTTTGTTTGCTTCCACTTGATTTCCAGTAAAAAGATATCTTTTCTCTGATTAAAGGAGTCTAAGTATTTCTTTCTTGGATTTTGAATGAAGCACCAGCTGACAGAATATTATAAAATTTGGGATTTATTTTATCAATGGCTAGATAATAAAATAGAGAAGTAACTATGTTATGGAAAGGAATATTAATATGTAAGATAATATGATGTAAGAATGTTTATATTATAATTGAATATAAGGAAATGAATTGTATGATCCCAAGTTTGTTAAAATAGAGATTTGCTCGATAAGAAATATATACATATTTAGTTGGGTCTAACAACAATATAATAATACAATATAACAATATAATATGTATAGTTGACTTATGTAATATGAATGTATGTTTGGAAGGGAAGACTGTTAATATTGTGACATTGCACGAAAGAAATGTACCAACCGATACACTGTATTTTGGAAGAGGGCTTTATGTTGATGTTTTTTGTTTCTGTTTGTTAGTGTTTGTCTTTTTTTAAAAAATAAAAAATTTCATAAAAAAAGACAGCTGTATGCAACAAAATTTCATTTTACTATATGCCAATTCAATGTATATGTACATTCAAACTGACAATAAAGTTATTTGAATATATATGCATTTTCTATTTAGATATAAATAAAGATGGGAAATTAATGAGAAGACCATTTGACAAACTTAGACCTCCAAATATCTTGGAATTGATTCCTTGGGCCTCAAGAGCCTGCAGGCCCAAAACCAATTTCCAAGAGAGGAGGCCGGTCTTCAGAGGTGGCATTCAGCAGGTTCTGATCAGTTCTGGAGAACCAGTAGTGGAAATGTTGAGTAGTTTGGAGAATCGGCAAATCCCACCTCTGACTGGAGATTTTACAGTATCCTTCCCCTGCCACGCCCACAGAACCGGTAGTAAAAAAACTTTGAATTTCACCACTGCCGGTCTCCATCTTAAAGCTCTTCCACAAAAAAGGCAGCACTTCCACATCAGGTGGGCTGAAAGTATTTGAGGCAAAAGAGGAGGGGGCTGCTCTTTTATGGCTTCCAAATGCTAGAAAGTTGGGTCTTTTAAGGGACACTTTTCCTGGCCCAAACTCCGTCCTTTGGGCTGCAACGATTTTGCCAAGTACCGAAAGCCTTATCACTTTCATTGGCTTCCCAAGCAGTTTGGCAGCTTTGAGCCCCCAAGATGGAATTTGGCCTCCTTGATGGAAATCCCTTTGGCCCTTCCTCAGGCAGTGGGCACCATCACCCACCCATGGACGAAGGACCAGCAGGCCAGAGAGACTGGCTGACTGGAGGTTTTTGGCTCCCTCTTTTTTCATCCCAGGGATGCCAGATAAAAAGATGACACCCCAAAATGCAGAAGAGCTTCCACATTCATCGCTCTTCTGCAGAGTCTGTCGCAGTCCTCCAGAACAGCCTCTCCACCACCCCTGTGGACAGGGGGAATAAACCCAGCTGCCACATGACCTCTTTTGCAGAATCAGTGTGTGTGTGTGTGTGTGTGTGTGTGTGTGTGTGTGTGTGCCTTTCTCCCCGTTTATAGCACAAGTGCCCACCAGGTCCATGCTGCTCCGGCACAATATTCGCTGGGCTCACACCTAGTCACAGCAAAAGCAGCAGGTGGATCCTGTTCCCCTTCAAAGAAACTTCCCACCACAACTGCCAGCAGCCAACATGCATGGAAGACGGGGGGAGCAGGGAGAATCAGGGAAGTCTGGAAACAGCCAAGCAGAGGCCACAGATTTGGGGAGTGAAGGCTGAAATCCTGACATCCTACATGGCGGCAAAAATTCTGATGCCAACGAATAGGCAATTTCACACAGAAAGGACTTTTGTCAGCCAAGTTCAGACCAACTCAGTGGTAAGCTGAATAAATAGCTGGAAATCAGCTGGTTTGTTTTGCCCTTTCAGAAGGGTGGAAGTGCCTCTTGAAAATGGGGGTCTTTGCACATCCCATGGGCTTGGCCTTGCATCCATTGGCACTCTTGGGGATCCCAGAGGCGCTGCTGCCTCTGGGATCAGAGGGTGGATCTCAGCATTGGTTCCCAGACTGATATCCCCAGAGAGGAGAGCTGGACCAGACAGAAAGAGGAGGAGGAGGAGGAGGAGGAGGAGGCGGCAGGAGAGGGGCTGGTGAGGATTTTGCACAGGCCTGAAATGAAACCCAGCCTGGATCCTTTTATTACATGTATCCTATTAGTCATACAAGAATACACTTTTCTGAGATACTGAACGCTGACCATATAGAGCCACGATAGCTCCCTCGCACTGGTCGAGTCTAACTGCAGAAAAAGTTCCCAGGCAAGACCCGCACTGACATTCCTGTTTGCAAAGGAACCAGCCTCCCTGGAGAAGCCACTGCCGTCTGAGGCTGTCCTTGGCCTGTAATGTGGAGGCCCCAGTCGGTTGGTCAGGCAGGTCCCGGTTCTCCCAAGAGACAACTAGGGACAAGAGGCCACCTTTTGGCAGCCAAGGAGCCTCTGAGGGGGGAAACCAGCCTCCACGCGAGAAGAGCTGAGAGGCTGGAGCTGCACCCTCCAGAAGACAGGTAGAGACAGGTAGTCCTTGACTTACAATTGTTCATTTAGTGACCTCTGAAGTTATAACTGCACTGAAAAAAGTGACTCCGACCACTTTCCACAACCATGACACACACACACATACACACACACACGGTCACAGGATCAAAATCAAGTGGATTCTCTAGACCCCGTTTGGCAGAGCTGTAGGAAACAGGCGGATGAGAGGAGACCGAAAAGAACCAAGCTTAGGAAACAGATACAGAATGCTGGGTAGCCAGTTTGGGCAGTTATACATGTGAAAAGGTTTTCGCATAAAAACCTTTTGTTTGGGCATAAAACAGCTGAAAGAAGCCTCACAACACTGGAAAATGTAAAGAGAGCTGGTCCATGAAACCGCTGAGATTCAGACCCAACTGAACAGAAAGCATCGCTATGAACTGGATAGGGAGCAGCAGCGCGATATGGTTGCAAAACTAACAGGATGTTTTTGATTCCTCACACCAGGATTCAGAGAAACCGGAACAGGTTTTAGTGCAGCTAGGAAGATTGGGGCCTAGAAACAAATTCCCTTGACGAGAGACTGAAGGAGCTGCAAAACAGAGGACCAAGAGGGATGTTGTAAACAGTCCAAAGTTGTTTTTTTATCATTCCAGAGTGCAGCTCATAAAGCAATGCATTTAAGTTACCAGAAAGACAGATTCAAACTGCACATTAATAAAAGCTTCCTTCTGGTGGTTGTTGTGGAGCCAAGGGCCAAAGCTTCTTCGCTGACAGGAAAAGTCAAGGTAATTTGTTGGTGTCGGCCTTGGTCATCATCGCGTTCCTTCAAGCTTGCTGCCAACTGCTATGGGAACGGGGGAGGGAGGGAGCAATGGGCATTTGGGAGGGGAAGCATGCAAGTGGTGTGAGAGTAGATGGGGAGTTTGGACTCAGAGAGGCCAGCTCGGGTTGTTTAAGCCGTCTTGGGAACAGCATGCACAACAGCGGCATGGAGCACCTGGACCTGAGACATTCCCAAAACATCTTCCTGGCCAATGATTGGACTCTACCTGACTACTAGGGGTGGGGCCTAATTTCAGTGTGTCTTTTTCACACCTGTTTGCTTCAGACCTTGCCTGACTTTTGCTGCATTCATTCTTCGTAAAAGTACATTTTCTCTGAATCTATGGAGTCAATGGTTTTCTTTCCTAGGAATTGATCTGAGACAGCTCTGACAGTTGGATATTTCCAGTGGGACAGAATCCTGTATGTCCCAACTCCAAGCCTCCCACTGGCCAGGGCAAAAGGTGAAGCAAATGCATGTGACAACTTGCAGCCCCTGAAAGTGACCAAGAACCTCCTGTGCTGCCACGTACCTGATGAGCCCACCTGAAAAGTAGGTTTGGGCTATCTACTTCTGTGCAACTTCTCCTAAGTATGTGCATATGTGTTCCTCCCAAAGACAACCAGTTTGGTCTAGTGCTGGGGGCACCAGGCTAGAAACCAGGAGGCAATGAGCTCTAGTCCCATTTTGGGCCCAAAGCCAGCAGGGTAACCCCTTGGGCTGATCCCTCCCTCTCAGGCTCCGGAAGGAGATCATGGCAAACCACTTTTGAGAAGCCTTGCTAAGAAGACTGCTGGGACCTGTCCAGTTGGCCAACAGGAAAGATTGGCCATCAACTGATTCGAGCACAGAAAAGCCTTCCCAAGCGAAGCAAAACCTTCCCAATGACAATGACAGAAGCACGGCAGGAATATTGGAAATATCTGGCACCTCAAAAGATGACTCAATTCAGTCTGCAGCCTTCAGCTGCACCATCAAGAATGTATCTTCCAAACCAGAAGTCAGGGATCCATTTCATTCTGCTTTGGTTAGATCCACTTTCTGCAGCAAATCCAGTTCTGAGCACCACACTTCAAGAAGGACTTAAGCAAAATTGATGGGGATAGAGAAGGGCAAGGACGGTGTCAACCAAATAAGAAGCCAGATCCTATGAAGAGAGCTTGAGAGGAGGATGGCCCTCTTTAATGTCCTGAAAGGATATCACACAAGTTCAAGCCTGGTTCTATCTTGTATCAAGAGGGCAAGACCCAGAATAACAATAAAAAAACTCTGAGTAAATAAGATTTCAAGTTAAAGCTTACCATATAAGTGGCCTTGAGTTGTGATGAATCATGGCAATACAGAAATGTTTTAATCTGCATGTATAAAAGTAAATAAAGATTTAAAATTTCCCAATAAAGACTGTGGTCCCAGAGAACTGGCGGGCTCTTGTTCACAGAAATCCAGCTGTCAGGAAGTTTGGATTTCTGTGCTCAGTCTTGTGTCTGGCTTGATGGTTCCTTTGATCTACAGAGTCCTATAATGCTGTATTTACGTCAATGAAGTGAGTGGATTTACTAGATTTGCCAGCAGGGCAGAAAAAAAGCAATTTATACAAACGGGGCTCTTGAAGTAGCTCTCCTTTGCTCACATGGGCCTCTACAATGTAAGATCTGAGCTAAATGATGATTTCATCAGGCTTCCTGGGAGGGAATCCGTGGGGAGAGGAGAAAGCAAGGGCTTCCTTCTGAAGGAGAACCAAGGTGGAACTCGAGTCCGGTCCCTGGGAACTTCAAGGGATCCAGCAACGGTGGCCTATGAGGTTTTCTTTCATTTCAGGCCCAGCTGGGTGGGATGGTGAAGGAAGAGGGCACAAAGCAAAGGCCACGGAGGAGGGAGGGAGGGTGGGAGCTGGGTTGGCAGCATTGGACTTACCAAGTAGCTCTACAGAAGAATGTGGGAAGGAGAAAAAGAGGAGAAAGACAAGAATGTGTGAAAGAAGGCAGGTACACCGATTCCACCCCCCTGCCCAAATTCCTTTGCCTCTTTCCCCCAGGGAGGCACCCCTCCCCCTCCCTGTGATTAGCTTTTCAATCACACCTGGATGGAGCAAGAGGTTCCCTTGAGCAAGGGCCTTGCAGGAGGGCAGAGCGAAATCGGAGAACGCCCCAAAGCCGCCACCTGGAGCACATTTCAGATCCCACGCTATCTTCAAGGGAAGCCTCCTCCTCCCTCCCTCCCTCCTCTGCAGAAAGTACCAGATGCAGAACCTTCTGGAAACATCTGCCTCTTTCCACCCCATCCAGGGAAAGCCAGCGGACAGGTGCTCAGGTGCCGCTTGCTCTCCTGCCAGCTGGGTCTCATAGCTTCCAATCCCCTGCTCCTTCCAAAGTGCCATGGCCAGGAAGGCCAACGAGAAACACTGGGAAGAGGGAAGGTGGCTTCTAGGCAGCCAACTTTCTTTCTGACATTCTAGATGTCAGCTGCTGCCACCTTTCAAGCCTGGAGAGCAACAGCAGCTGGAATCTCTCAAGGAGGCAAGTTCCAATTAAGGTTGCCCTTCCCTTTTCCTGTCCTGAGGAGAAGACTGTCCACTTCTACCAGCCTGGCCGCTGTCCCTCCAATCACCTCGTCTATGGAGATGCCAAAGGGCTTCTCTTCCTTTCCACACCCTCAGATCCTCACCTTTGCGGGCTTTCTTCTGAAGCTTCAGTGTGTCAGAAGACTTCTTCTTTATCTCGTGGCGGGCTCGTTTGTACTCTGAAGAGGTAGGAAAGAGGCCACGGTGAAGCTCTCCCACAGATATAGGTTTTCCCAGGGGCAGAAGACAAGTACTGAGGGCCATGACTCACAGCTTTCTCCCATTTCCAGTCACCCCAGGTGCCCGCACACCCTGCCAGCTCCTTCCCTGTGTGGCCCGAGCCCCTGGCTCCAAGGGGCAGCTGCTCTACCTTTCGCGTGGTCCTTGTCAAGCTGGTTGGCGGTCTTCTTCCAGTCCTCGATCCTCTCCTGCAGTGGGTTGATCAGGCTCTCCATGAGGGCACTGCAGCCGTAGAGAAAGAAGAGGTGAGCTTCTTCTGGGGCAGCTTCCTTTGACCAAGCACAGCCTCCATACCCCTCAGCCCCAGCTACTCCTGCTTCCACTGGGCATGAAGCCATTCTGGACCCAGGGAAGGCTTTCTAGAGCCAGCATGCCCTGCATTTCTGATCCTGATTGCAGCAAAGGACAGTACCCGTTGCCTGCCGACATGCCAGTCGGGCTACTGAGCAGTCCAGTGGATCCCCCCAACTCCCCAGGTTTCAGGTTTTGTGGGCACCTCTGCTGCATGTCAGAAAAATGCCCGGGACTCCCAACCTCAGGGGGAGGGGGGAGTGAGACTGGCCTGGAGTGCGAGAAAAGCCCCCCTGGCCTGAGGGAATTGGCCACCGAGCAGAGGGAGCAAGACTGGTCCAGGAAGTGGCCACCTGCTCTAGAAGGCCCTCCTCCCCCTCTCTAAGTCCACTGCTCCCCCATTATTTCTGAGAGGGAAATGTCTCTGGGCAATGGAGCTGCACAAGAGAATCAGCACACTTACTTGGTGAAGTACCTCAGCTTGGTCTCGATGCTGCG
This sequence comes from Laticauda laticaudata, assembly GCA_004320025.1. Lineage (NCBI taxonomy): Eukaryota > Metazoa > Chordata > Lepidosauria > Squamata > Elapidae > Laticauda > Laticauda laticaudata. Next base: position 75,456 of record BHFT01026344.1, read on the forward strand.
GTGGCGCATGCACATCCGGGTCAGTGCTGAGCCGATATCCCTTGTGGCTCCTGGAGAGAAAATAGGTTCCTCTGTGATTAACTGGCAAAATCTGGGCGCAAAAGTTCAGCCCACTGGGAAGAAGACTGAAGAAACAGACCGGCAAAGCCATCATGGACTAGGTCAGCCAAAGGCCTCCACGAGAGGCAGGCTGGAGACATCTTCCAGAGCCCCCCCTCCCCCGCAAGGATGACCATCGGTTAAGGGTTGCGATGTCCTCTGGCAATAGCACAAGGAAGCAGCTGCCATCTTACCTTCAAAGATTTTGTTCTCTGATCAGTTCCATAATCCAACTCTACCCAATCATATCTGGTCCATGCTGTAAGTCCCCCCCCCCCNATGTTGTAAGTCCCCCCCCCCCCAGGAAAAACAGCCAGCTGGAAGTCTTCACCTTGGGCAACAGCAGCAGAGTCGTGCCACAAGGAGGCCCAGGGGCCAGGAAGCACCAGACGGGAGGAAGCCCCCCCTTCCCTGGATTCTGGTGGAGGCCTCCCTCCAGGCTGTTGGAAAGCCCAGCAGAGTCCATCACTGCTCTGGCCTCTGGCCCCAGCCCCATGGAAGCCAGAGCCTCTCTGGGGTGCCATCTATAAAGCAGATTCTGAGCGTTCCCCTCAGGAAAGAAAAGAGGGGGAGAAGAGGGGGAGAAAGGGCCAGCCACCCCGTGTCGCTCTGGAACCGTTGGGGCCTGTTTCTGTGGGGCAGGCTGCTTTGGGAGCTGGTGGCTTGTTCAGAGCCTATGTGCTGTCCCAGCCAGTCTATGGGAATTGGATAGTTACTTAGGAATTATGAGCTGTCCCCTTAAGGGAATGTATTGGTAAATGTAGTGATAAAGTATCCTGGGAAATATAGTTCATGTTCACGTGGCCACATCCTTTATCCTGATTTGGTCACTAATTGACCCTCAGAAGGTTGGGGAAAGGTTTCCTTCAATTCTTGCCTGAACTCTCTAATCATGGTCAGCTTTCTTTCTATTGCTAAAAGATGACGGTTACAAGATAAAATCTTTTACTTTTCTGCTTCTGGCAGAGGTGGATTTGAAGCTGTACAGATGCAAGATAGATTAACCGCAACAAGACGTCCATAACAAGTTCATTTATTAGTTTCATCAGGTATCCTCATAATCATGTTTTGACGAAGTCTTCTTTAATGACCAATCTTTTGCATATCTGCCTGTCCGTAAAGAGAAGGTTATCGTCCCTACCCATCTCGTAGCAACAGAAAGACGTTGCTATGAATTAGGAATAAGCAAAAAGTGAGGAAAACTCCCCCAACCCTTTGAGGGTCAATTTAGGTAATTTAGTGACCAATCAGGATTACAGATGTGGCCACGTGACATGAACTACATTTCCCAGGATACCTTTAACTACATTGACCATGATGCATTCCATTAAGGGGACAGCTCATAATTCCTAAGTAACTATCCAATTCCCATAGACTGGCTGGGACAGCACAGCCAGAGAATCAGAAGTAGCTGGAAAACCTGGACTGTCCAAGTTTTCTCTTCAAAAAGAACCCGCTAGGAACTGAAACCGGAAAAAGACTCTGAGGTAAACCTGGCCCTAAACCTGCCCCTAAAATCAACACTTTTTCTCAACCTCCTTCTATTCACTTTCAACAAATCTCCTTAAAGAAAATCACCACGGTTCTAATTCACTTCCCCACATTGAAGCCGCCTCTCCTTCAGTTGGCTGAAAGCGGTGGGAGAAGGTGGAAGGGGGCAAGGTGGGCATCCTCTCTCCAGGCTAACTGGAGGATTTCAGTGGCTACCCTCCTCCCCAGGGGGGCACCTGGGAGGAGTTTCTCTGGGCCGACCCAGTGCCACCCTCATCCTGAGACTGGCTCCCTTCTTGGTTTCTTGAAGGGTCTCCTGGAATAGTTCAAGATGCCCACCTATCCCTAATGGAGGTTTTGCCACCAGAAGTGCAACCGGGCTCTTCTTGGGGGTGGCTTTTTCTCCCCACCCCTCTTGCCCTTCTGCCCTTTCTTCCAAGAGGAAGGCTGAAGCCCTCCCAGTCCTCTCCTAGATCCCCTGGCAGGGAACCCCCCAAAACCAGGGTGGGGATTCAGACCTACCATGGACAGACACGCACTGGTTTGGCTAATAATTGTGATTTTAAAAACTGGGGAGCAGGGGCGTTAAAGGAAACATATGGGGGGGATATATGTGAAAATAACCCCCCCCTTTTAAGGATCTTTCTCTTGTTGATGCAAAGGCCTTTTTAAAAGGATCCTTGCATTCAACCTCCTTTCTGGCTAAGGCCAGATGCAAACACACACACACACAGAGTGCCTGTTTAGAGCATGTTTTACACACACAATATGTTCATTATTGAACATATTGGTGTAAGACATCTGTGCATGGGGAGGGGAGGGACAAATCCTGCAGCAGAAATCCACTCTCTGCCCAGAGGCACTGATGTTCCTCAGAGAGTCTCCAATTCCTCCTCCCTAGCCAATCTGCGATCCAGACTGAAATTCACCAGCAACCAATCCTTTCTGAGCATGCCAATTCTCTCCGCTCTGGGGCTTCAAACAGGAAAAAAAATGCTCTGAAATGTTCCATTTTCAGTCCGACTCTTCTCCGGGAACCAAAGGACCAGACCAAAAATAAAAACAGTAATGTGCATGCTTCTCACATCAGGAACCCCAGGGATGGACCAAACGGGAGGGTAAGAGTCCCAATTAAAAGGGGGGGGCAGCTGCTCGCGTTCTCTTTGGAAGATGACCTTCCCAGCCCATGGCCCAAGTTCATGGGGTGGTGCCAGAAGGAGAGGGATTCCCAGAACTGGACCAATGAAACTCCCCCTCCAAGCCCTGGAAGGGCCTTCCCAGGGGGTACATCATTTTGCCTCCCTAAGGCTCCCCATATCTCCTTACCTCTGGTGTTGGTGGCCATGTCTGCCACTCTCTGGAAGGCCTCCAGGAAAGCCACTGCAGCCAATATGGTGGTCCTAGGAAGAAAGAGGGGCCCAGGTTGATAGGGGGGCTTTTGTGGGAGAATGGAGTGACAAGACACGGGAGCCTCAGGGCATGAGGAAGGCAACCTTGGCAGAGACAGGCAGAGGTGGCTTCCTAGGCAAAAAGGGGCTGAAGCTTTTTGAAGTCTGGAGCAGGGAAATAACCTTTGGAAGGAACTCAGATAGACCCTCCCCCAACTGTCTGGGACAGAAGAAGGGAAAGGGGACAGTGTGAAGTTCCTTTATTTTTAGCCAATCTCAATGTAATGAAATTTACACTACCTGCCATGTTGATTTCCTGCCTGGGCTTGCTCCTCTCACCAACCCAAACACCTACTGAACTGCCTTCAACCGGACTCTCCCTAGTAGAAAAATCAAATGTGCCTGCTGGCCTGGAAAGGCTCCTCCTTACATCAAAAGTGTACAGAACCTCAGCATGACACAAACCAAGGCAACACACAATCGGGTCGAGTGAAACAAGAAGACCCGGCTTATGGCAAAAAGTCTTTCCCCAAGGGAAGACCTTCTTCCTTTCTCTAGGATGGCAGAAGAGGGGACCAGCCTAGGCAACTCCAGCTATTGAGACCTTCCAGTCTGAAGCAGCCTCTTGCACTCAGCTGGAGCAGAGATGGGGTGTCCTCTGCATACGAATGACTCCTTAGCCAATCAGGCCCAGATGGATATTTAGATGGATGCATCCAAAAGCATGGAGTTATAAACACCACCAAGTTCTCTTGCACTTTCTTCCCATCTTCAATACATGTATCTGAAAGAGAAGCTGACCAGGAGCTCTTCTGCAGACACACTCCTGGCAGGCAACCCCTCTTACAAGCAGAGGCATCTATCTAGCACGCACTCGTTCTACTCGTTTTCTTCGCTGTGCAAGTGCTTTAGTGCAGAGACACACGGGTGGAGGCAGCATTTGGAGCAACCAATCATCCCAAAGGATGCAGCTGCTTTAATGCTTTGAGGAGAGGTGCTTCTTTTTCACACCAATGTACTTCACAATGCACCTTCTTTGAAAACTCTGCACAGCCTGAGAAGACAGGCTGCTGTGTCGTCTTCTTCCTTTCTTAGGATGGAAAGGTAAGCCAAAAGCACGTTGTTGACTTTGAGGGGAAGTTTGTTACAAGCTGCTCCTTAAAATTCTTGGCCAAACTGCAGTCCAAGCTCCAGTCAGCCCTTTGTTCACTTTTCTGTTCCCTGGAAACTGGCTACTTTATATTCTTCCCAACAACAGGCTCTGAGAAAAAGCACTCACTGAAAGGCTCTTAGGACGCATCCCTTGTATTCAAGACATCCCCCTTCTACCCTACGTAATATATTGAACGGGATAGTAATAAATAAATAAATAAATAAATGTAGTAAATTATAGCATTAAGTAAAGAGTAGGCATTTGTTATCTTGCTGTTGTAAAAAAGATTTCCTTAACCTTTCACTTGTTTTAAAACAATTATAAACACATGCCTGCAATCAGTTATATTCCTATAAGCAATGGACTTTTTCCCCTTCAACCAAAAAAAGAATGAACTTCTGAAAGCTAGGCACTTCAAAAGGAATTCTTAAAAAAAAACTTTGATTACAAAGCCAAAATATCAAACAAACATAACACACAGAAGAAAGAAAAGAAATAGAAAAAAAGAAAATGATTAAAAAACTAACAATTCTACTATCGACAGTCTATGGTT
>BHFT01026345.1:0-29911 GCA_004320025.1 Laticauda laticaudata
TATTCTGACTGTTGTTTGAATAAAGCCTTTGTTGTTGGAACCCGGTCTACCTCGTGTGTTTTCCGAACAAAACATTGTCTACATTTAAAGGACTTGATTTCTCTGTCTCCTTCCAATGCATTCCTAATCTTTTTGCCAAGACAGGAAGATTGCACAACATACATGGCTATGTATACATAATCTAGACAACATACAAGTCTAGATTACCAGGTTTCGGTTTGTAGTTGTGATTCAATTATTTTTTGGAAATCAACTATTGTCCAAACGTGTTATAGGTTCCAAGCCAAAATGTTCCATCCTAAAATGGTTAATTTGAGGACGTATAAAATGCAATGTGGGTTTAGCAAAAGTTTTGTTGTCCTAGGTCTGGGATTTAATTTATTGTGTGAACTCAGTTAAAGCATCTTGCTCATAATTTAGATCAGTGTTTTGGTTTGGACTTAAAGCAAGATTGTCTCCACTGTAGAAAACATTGCTAGAGTTACTAGTAGTTATTGGAGTTTTGTCTGCTGAGAGGTAGAATGCATGTTGGGATGAGTGAGTGGAACTGAGGATCATAAATAAAATTTAGTTATCTATTTTATCACATTTATTGGGACTTCCCCCTGCAAAAGACTTTGAACTTTGAATTAAAACAACCTCCCCATTCCAGAATGTCCCTGTTTAGAAAGTCAGAATATGAGGAGTATACTCTTTAATCGATTAACTGATTGGATACATTCCACTTTTTCTGAAAGATAGCTTATTTTGATGTCCCACAAGTAGGTCACCTTTCATTTTTATATTCATTTATATTAGCAATAAAACTTGCTGATTGCAGGCAAGGTTCTCTTTTCAGGGCTGCTGGGGGAAGTATCTCATCAGACGCCGAGATCAATTACTTAATGTCTCAGAATGAACTAATGAAACCCAAGCATTTCCTATTTCACTAAATGCACTGAAACAGCATAGCCCTCATAAAATTATTTTTATGATATCAGTCCCTGAGGAAATTTATGGTGTTTGAATAATCCTCAAGGTACAGGAATTTAAGGATCGGCTTGCATTTCAATCACTCCTTCCCAGTTTGTCATCCTCCTGAATTTACAACTTGGTCCTTACAAATATAAAAACAAAAACAAAAATATGGATTCCAGGATCAGGGCAACTCTATATTCTTTTACTGACATGGGGCATGACTTTATTCCAATGGTCTTTGATTATGATGGAATGAAAACCAAGGAGCTTCCCGCCACCTTGGCAAAGTTATCTAACTTTACTGAAATATTATTTTGATATATGCTTTAATAGTACTAGGCCAAAGCTTAGTAGTAAGCTACATGCGTTCCATGCAGAAGGTCTCAGAGGTTGCTTCCTGGCAATTCCAATTGAAAAAAAGAAAATATGATCAGTGTCAAAGCCTTGATGGGTGTCATGGCTGAAAAAATTTAATAACCAAGTCACTATCTGACCCTTTATATAAAACCAGCTCCTTATCTCTGAGTACCCAACAGGAATAGTGAAAAACGAGCCATAATTATTGCTAGAAGCTCTCTACATAGCAATTGCACTCATATTTTCTGTCTGATGCAATCCTGTCTCTAAGGGGATTTTCAGAGAATTTTGCTTTCTATTAAGAATCCAAACACATTTTCTTGCACGCTCACCTATGTCATGCTATGCCTGTGGGACCTCTGGTATAGAATACCTCACTCTTCCTTCAAACTACTTACTGTGGAACAAGAGGAATCATGACAGTTAATCTTTAGGGAAGGTTATCGATTAATTGAAGAAAATTGATAAGTCTTGGGAGTTCCCTATCATTCAGTTTGAATATCATTGTTAATGAAAAGGTGAGACATTTGGTTGTAATATAACAATATAAACTTGGAATGTATCAATATGAACTAGGAAATAAGTTATTTCCACCAGCATAAAGTGGTTTTTCTTGTAGATCTTATATAGTAGTCCTTGAGTTACGGCCACAACTGAGCCCAAAAGTTATGTTGCTGAGTGAAACATTGGTTATGTAAGTTTTGCCCACATTTTATGACTTTTCTTGCCACAGCTGTTAAGTGAATCATTGCAATTGTTAAGTTAGTAATATGGTTGTTAAGTGAATTTGGATTCCCCACTGACTTTGCTTGTCAGAAGGTCACAAAAGGGGATCACATGACCCAGGGTCTCTGCAACCATATGTCACAAATCTGAACAAGTTGCCGAGCATCTGAATTTTGGTCACATGACCATGAGGATACTGCAACAATTATAAGTGTGAAAAATGATCATAAGTCCCTTTTTTCAATGCCATTGTAATTTTGAACAATCACTAAATGAACTCTTGAAAAAGTACAGAGAAGAGCAACCAGGATGATTAGGGGACTGGGGACTAAAGCATATGAAGACCAATTACAGGAACTGGGCATGGCTGGTCTAGTAAAGAGAAGGACCAGGGGAGACATGAAAACGGTCTTCCAATATTTGAGAGATTGCCACAGAGAAGAAGGGGTCAAGCTATTTTCTAAGGCACCTGAAGGCCAGACAAGGAATAATGGATGGAAACTGAACAAGGAGAGATTTAACCTGGAAATAAGAAGAAACTTTCTGACAGTGAGAACAATCCACCAATGGAACAGAAGTTGCCCTCGAAAGTTATGGAAGCACCGTCACTTGAGACCTTCAAGAAGAGATTGGACTGCCATTTGTCAGAAATGATGTAGGGTCTCCTGTTTGGGTAGGGGTTTTGACAGGATGACCTACAAGGTCCCTCCCAATTCTGATTATCTGTTAATCTGTTAATTGTTTGTAAATTGAGGACTACTTATATTCTTGACGGCTAGGCTATGGACTCTTTTACTTATCTTGCAAGTCAAAATGTTAATTGCATGATTTTCTTAAAATGTGTTATCATTTATTTATTGTATTTATAGCTCAATTATTGTGTGAGGACACAAAATAGCCTACATAGAGTTCTTGCCTAAATTTATCCAGACACTGAATCCTAAGTAGTGCTGAGAGAGAATGACTGGCCCCCAAATCACCCAGTAATCTTTGAGGTTGACTGGGTCTTCCTTTCAGCATCCTTAACCCTACATTGCACTAACTAAACACTTAGAGATATGGTGGAAAGGCAAATCTGATTTTCATTGCTAGCAAAACTACAACATCATAGAGATCTGTATCTTCAATGGGGAAGAAGGTTTGTGTGCTATTATAAAGCCATGGAAAATATTCAACATTTCTTCATCAGTCTAGCAAATAACATCAAAATAATTATATTTACTCGGTTGAACGTTTGTGTTGTGGACATGAGAGGACAGACAAGGTCACAGCGTGAGATCGCTTGGTCCTTCTATAAATTATTTACCCATCACACACATTGTCAGGTTTATTATCACTGCATCTAATTTAGGATTGAATCTTGGTTTTAAATAATTGACGGCATATCATACATAGCTGTCAGAAATAGTTGTAGCTTTTGTGTGACCTTTCTCAGTGTGGATTATTGTAGTTTCAAACCGTGTACTCCAAGCTTAGCAAAATCCTTGTATATCCTAGGTTTTATGTGCTCACAATCACTAATGAATAACCTTGGTGGGGTTTTTCAGTAGCACTATTTTTGGTCAGAGACAAAGCCAAGGAACTTCCAATGGGTGAAGCACAAAGCTGAAGAAAAACAGACTGTGAATTTCAAGAAATTCAGGGCATGGCTGGTATCAGATGCCAACATTATTATGCATTTTTAAGGTCAGGCTCTCAGCAAAAAGTCTACAGCTGGAAGGAACGTTCTTGCCCTGCTGTTTCTCCCAGATGTAAATGGAACCTGAATCAATGAGTGTCAAGAATGATGAGAATGACTATGGAGATTCTCAATCATCCAGTCATAGTTATCTCAAAGATGCTTTTTCAGGAGGCAACTGGACTTCCTTTGTTTTTCCTTGAAGATGTTTTGCTTCTCATCCAAAAAGGTTCTTCTGAGAACTGAAAAAGCAACTTTGGGAATTCTGAGAATGTACTGTAATTTCCACTGCATTCTTACTCATCTTTCCTTCTTCTCTAGTTGCCAAGAGAAGACTTGGGGAATTACTAGACAGTGGCTTCACATATATGTGGGGAATAAATTGAGTTCATTGCAGCCCTGCTTTCTGTTTGCACAAAACCAATCCATTACCAGGGAGAACATGGGCCTTGTGCAATGGAAAACTCTTGTCCTTTAAGCTGGCAAATAAAACTACTTTGTTCTGCCAGGTTTTTTAAGAGTTTTGGTTTTTATCTGTTTATCTGACTTATTGGGGCTTGAATGTTCTTTTAATTGCACTGATGTTTATTGTTGTAAAAAAAAAAACCTTGGGGGCTAATTTTGGAGTCAAAACATAATATGGAAATATTTTATGAACAAACAAATGAATAAAACTAAGTGGGAAATATGGGACTCTGGAGATATAGAAGATCAAATGCTTTATGTAAGCCCTGATGAATGCATTTTCCCTTCCTTCTTCAATGTCATAGCTCCCAAGTTTAATGCACTGTTTATCTGTCATTATCACTTACATACCAGAAATGAGATCAAAAAGAACTTTAGTGCACTGGCATTCCAATATCAGAATAAACGTTAATACTAAATATTTTAAAATACTGCAGGAAGCTTTCAGGAGTTCAATGCAGCCTGCACTGGTTTTCTAAGGTATTTCTTTTGTATGAATGATACCTTGGAAACTTTTCTCTGACCACCATGAATTAATTTTTTAAAACATATTCTGGATGTTGCATGTCCTTGGTGGAGCACCATTTACATGGTGATATAAATATTGGATTGCCAATCTTGATAAAATGTCAAGGAATTAATCACAAAATAGGTAGTCTTCCTCTAAGTTTAGTGAAGGCAGATGATGAAAGTTTTTTGTCAGGGTCCGAAATTAATGCTTTCATTCTCCAAATATTATATGATCTTGTTTGAAAAAATGCATTAGCTTTGTCATCATCTTTAGAGCTTTGTTTTCACAAAGGGCAACTTAACTCAGTATTTCATATAGCAGGTGAATGGTCTTAATCTGAATTCTGTGCCTTAGAAGAAGACAAATAAAAGTACCATTGGTAGTTTGCTTCGACAGTCAATTGTCAATGCAAATTTCAGGTTGTTTGCTCCTCTGCCATAAGAAATATAGGTTGCCATAAGAAATATAGTACAGCAAAGCATGTTTCTGCAATATATCATTCCAATAATCTCTGTAAATAGGAATGCATTAGGACCATGGTTGTGGACATTTGTGTGTGGAGGAGAAGGGAGGAAAATAATACATGCACAATTGCATAAACATCATCTTGTGTATTTGCATCAGATATCCTGATGTGAAAGCATAACTGTAGGATTCATGTAATTACATCATCATATGAATGTTGTCACTTAGGCGTCATTGCAGTTAAAAATAAATGTGGTTGTATGCAATATATACAAGATCAGACAATTTCAGTTTACAAATTTCATCAGGCAGATGTAGACTGAACCAGATAGAAGTTGTTCCCATGCCAGTCCTATAATGAATTAAAATGTTGAGCTCTTTCATGCAGAACTCCTGGCTGACAACTCCTGTGGAAATAAGAACACAGGATAGGATGCAAAGCAAGTGAAACCTTGATTTAATGGACCTTGATTTAACAGACTGAGGAAGCAATTAAGCACTTTTGTGTTCAGACATCATTGTAGAAATAATGAGGAAGACCACTGTTTTTAAATCAGTTGATTGACATAATTGATAACTGTATGTCATTGGTGTTAATGGCAATTATGTAATTATGCAAATGACACCAGTTATATCAGTTTGGATTTAATAAACATTCAGATTTAATGGATATACTTTCTCCCCAAATACTCCAAGTAAACTATTTCAGGTTCAGATAAACTCTTCTTCCAGATGTGTGTACGTGAAATGTGTGGTTAAAGAAGCACAGCAGCTTTAGGTGTATGGCTAATATAGGAATAGTTAGCCTATTGCCCCCAATCATTTGGGTCCTCATTTTATCGGAAGGATGGAAGGCTAAGTCAACCTTGAGCCTGGGTGAGATTTGAACTGTCAAATTGCAATCAGCCGGCAGTCAACAGAAGTAGCCTCCAGTACTACACTTAACTGCTGCGCCACTGTGGCTCATATGTTAGACATTCTGGTGACATTAGTCTATGTATCATTTCTTTATAAACCTGTCCCAAATATTAATACAATATATACAATACAATAAAAATACAATATGAGCAAGATTTTAGTAATTAATGAATGGCTATAGTTTGGTTACAGTGCATAAATGCTATACAGAAGACCCCAGTTGATCCTTGGTATCCTCAATTAATGGATCAGGCGCAGAGCTATGAAGATTTGGATAAATGGACTAGTTATACTATTGCCTTTGCTAAGCCATCTCTCGCTCCCTCCCTCCCTCCCTTCTCTCTCTCTCTCTCTCTCTCTCTTTCTCCCTCCCTCCCTCTCTTTTCCCAGACAAAGAGGAAGAGCAAAACCTACCTTCACGTTGGCTTGTTATGTGTATCTAATGTTTTTGTGTGCTGTCAATTAGCATAATGAAACCATTTACTGCAGATTGTTCAATAAGCTGTGACTTAGTGTAAAGTGAGATGCCAGCCATTGTAAAGCATGCTTTCAATAATCAATGCATCTCTACTGATTGAGTCAATTATTTTGCACACAGTTATTTTTTTCAGCGCTCTCATCTGACAAAGATTTATTTATTCAAATAAAGGTTTGCAACAGGATCAGGGCACTGCATGGTCAGCTTACAAGAATGCTTCCTGAGTCCTTGGTTGTGAATACATTCATCAGATCTGAAGAATACTAGCTTAGTGATCAGATGCTTTCCCCTGTTCAATCTCTGCCACTCTGATTTCTACATCCAGGTAAGGTAGAGTTCCTTGTGCTCTCCCCCCAGTCAGAGTAAATTGCTCTAGTTGATAGGAAAAGAACAATATATTTACTGGAATACAGAAGTTGGGTAAAGCTTTGCAGGTGCAGGACTTTGCCATCTTCATGCATATCTCATATTTAGCTTTCCAATGCAAAGAGTCTATATTCAAACTGCTAGGGGTGAGGTGACAGCATTCCAATATCTCAGGGTCTCCCCCAAAGAAGAGAGAGTCAACCTATTCTCTGAATCTGAAGGCAGGACAAGAAGCAATGGATGAAAATTAATCAAGGAGAGAATCAACCTAGAACTAAGGAGAAATTTCCTGACAGTCCAATCAGTGGGATGACTTGCCTCCAGAAGTTGTTAGTGCTCCAACACAGGAGGTTTTTAAGAAGAGATTGACAACCATTTGTCTGAAATAGTATAGGGTTTCCTGCCTGAACAAGGGGTTGGACTAGAAGACCTCCAAAGTCCCTTTCAACTCTTCTGTTATTCTGCTCTGTTCTCCAAGAGTATTGATTATATGGCATCAAGTTGTTTTCGATTCCTAAGCAACCACACAGATAGTAATTTATATTTTCTATCCAGGTGATTAAAGTATAGGAGTGGTTTACTCTTGCCTTTCCCATTGTCACTGCAGTCATCATCTGCTTCTGGCAGCTTCCTATATCACTGCTGGCAGCAGGGGTGACCGTCACACCTTGGATGACCAAGCAATAGGATTGCCAGGATGCTGAGAATATATTTGGCATACAATCCCAATGTTCTTTGTTTTTTACTCCCAGGAATGCCCCTTCCACCACAGGAAAGTAGGACTTTGGCATGCAAAGGAATATACAATCTGATGTATTCATTGAAACTAATAAACCTATTTTATAAAAGAAAAATCAATGAAATACTAATATGGTTTAAAGGCATCCAAAAATTTTCAGTATGCAAATGTTTACTTTTCTAAGGGTAAAATGGAAGGCATGTTTGAGAATATATTTGTAATCTGCCCAGAGTCACTAAGAATGAGTTGGGTAGCCATATAAATGGTCTTAAGTAAATAAATAAATATAATCTGAAATATTTTATATGTTTTGATCTATATGGAGACAAAACATGCTGTATTGTTCCAAGCCTAAAACAAACCCAGCTGTTTTCAGTTGCCTAATTTGGATGGTTCTGATTTTTCAAGCATTAGAACTAGGCTAATTTTGATTGTTTTACTTTTCTGGGAAGGTTTTCAGCCAAGAAATACAGCAGTAAAACCAATTGTTAAGATATTTAAATATAATAGCTAGAGCAGTGAGGTTGTGCAGTGAGCCATAACAAGCAGTTGTAGTTGATTATTTGCAGAGTGCTGGCGTGAAGCAATCTGCGCTGTGATTGGTTGCAGTAGGTGTGGAGGGAGAGTTTCCCTTTTTCCCCACCTTTTTCTTCTGTGTGCCCTCGATGCTCTGTGATTTACCTCATGATGCTCCTATTTGCTTGACTATATAGTCTGCTATATATATAGATGTAAAATATATTTATTTATATAAAAGTAGAAGTTTGTGTCAGAGTCTCTGACTTCATTTGGACACCTGCTGTGGAATTCCCTGATGCCAGTTAATGCTGCTGTAAAGACACCTAATATAGTTGCTTTGATTGGTTTCTATAAGAGTTTGTGTAACAATAAAAAAAGGTTGACTGGAGTAAAAAAGACTGTGTGCACATCTACATTCTGTGCAAGTTCTAGTGTTGCATTGATGTTGAGTTTCAGAAAGCATTAGAAAAGCAAAGAATGTATCTTGGTGTGGCCATTTTTGTTGAGTTCTAGCATGCATGCACACAAGTTAGGTCTGCTCTTGTGCTTCATTGTTATTTTAATGTCATTTGTGGCATTACAAAGCTTTAGCAGCACTTCTTCTTTGCAGCCAAGGGAAACCTCTATGAACAAATAAGTAGATCATGAAAAAACAGTTGCTCTCAAATGTGGCAAGTAGGTTGCAGGAGGGAAAAAGCAAGGAAAAAAAGTATGTCAGCTGTATTGTTTGATCTTGCTAAATAAGTGATTTGTCAATGCCTACGGAAAAATTGGCCAAGGAGAATTTTTTTCCCCTTTAAATACAAAGATTAAAAGAAAAATGAAAAAGGACAAGTTGTAATTGAAAGGAATGTTAAAAGATTAGCAGCTGTCTTTGTCCAGTTGTTTGAGTAATCCAGGGAGTTTATTTCAATTGAAAAGACTTCTGTTATCTCAGTTTGGAGGAAGAGTGGCTTTGTTGTTAACAAAGGCTGGTCTACACAGATTTTTTTTTTAATGGGCGTGATAACAGAGCATTGTTTTCTCCAGGTTATTATTTAAATCTTTGAAAAATTGAAACATTTAAATAAATCTATCTGTAACATCCAGAAAATTGGATAATACCACTTAGGATCCTTATCTTCTGTTATGGCCTTGGGGCAGGGGACAAGGGTATGGGTGTTGGTTTTATATTTGTCTTATATTTCTTGAGGCTATTTCAAATGTTGCTTCTCTGGAACAAAGCCAACTTAAAACATTCCACTGGGATTTGTTTTGAAAGCAGGTGTTTATCCTGACTTGAAACAAACCTCTTTTTTTTCTGTTTGAAGCATCTCCCAGGTTATTCATCTCTGGAATAGAGCTACATATAGTCCTTCCTAAAAATGGTTATGTCACATCAAGTTGGTACTGACTCTTATAGGCTACACAGAGCTTTCAAGAAAGCTAGGTCTTTGCATAAGGTGTCTAAAATATGATACTCTGAGCCTGGTCATTCGTATCTCAAAGGAGAACTCTTAATTGTCTATGATGCATTTATGTTTTCTAAGCTATACATGTATTCTCGGGTATTTTCTTCAACATCAATGTTTAAAACCCTAAATACTCTTTCAATCTGGCTTCTTCAAAGTTCAACTTTCCATTCTACGATGTGCTACAAGAAATACCATAGCTTGCACTATTCTGAATCTTTGTGGATAAAAAAACCTGATGTTATGAAAAAAAATATTTTCCAAAGCTTCTATTGCTTCAAATACTACCCTACCATATATTTAAAAAGCTCATCCAATCAGTGAGACTTAATCCTGAAAAACTTCAAGCCAACTCTCAGTAATACCAAATTGGGATCCAATCTCATTTCTTTTAATTTTGGGGAAACAATTGCATTAAATGAAATCAAAGCTGCCTTCATAACACCTCCTATAATTATAATTCTGACTCGAAGGTATTTGGTGTTTTTTTTTCTGATCCTAATTAATCACCTTATTTCTGAGTTAAAATAATTAAAATTAAATCCCCTCACTTTCTTATAATCTCTCCCATGCTAAGCTCTATACTGCTAACATTTCATGCTTTGGACTGAAGTATAGGTTCCTCAGAGTTATTTTTATGTCTTCTGGAAAATTCTAAACCCAGAGATGAACTTTCTTTTTTCTCAAGAGACGAAGCTATTAAACAGTTGCCTAATCACATCAGATATATATATATATATATATATATATATATATATATATATATATATATATATATATATATATATATATATATATATATAATAGANNCAAACTCCATACAGAAGCCTGATGATGGCAGATGAGATTCTGCTGAAACGTTGCTACAACTTTAAAAGCACTACAATGACGTGGGATATATATATATATTTAGTCCTATGATCATAGGAGACAAAATGTTAGCCCTCTTTGGTATTGAATGTCAAAGATATTATTTACCCTTGAAATGGGGGTAAAACCTGAAATAATTCATTGAATTAAAAATTAAATGGCACACGCTAGCAAAAAATTAATACACAGAGATGTTTAAGTAATTAAATTCAGGGATTGCCTGCTTGGTAATAACTTTTTAACTGGTTAAAAACTGAGTAGATCAGTTTTTAATCAAACGGAGTAGATCAAACTAAGTAGATCAAATAAGTCTACTTTATATTCAGCTGATCTGCCAGCATTTCCTTTGAAATTCTTGCACCATTTAGATTTCATCATTAAGTTAGTTCTTTTAGCAGGCTGGTGCTTACTCCTAGTTGATGCAAATTCACAAAGAAAATCCTGCATGAGACAATGATGACATTGTGTCTTATTAAATAAAGAGAGAGAAATGATGGCATGAGATCAGAGAGAGAGAGAAGTAGTTTAGAACCTTTACTAGTTTTCTTATTCAACCAATGATAAAAAGATGTTAGATTAAGAGTCTGCTTTGCTGTGAAGTAATGATGGTAAACAATGAAAGGCAAAACAAAACAAGACAAGACAAAACTAGAATGATTGAAATCTTACTGCTGTTTGGACCAAAAGTTGATGAAGATTCTCAGTCATCCAGGAAGTGTTGTCTGGAAGTTAAATCATCGCACTTGAACTTCTTTTCTTGTTGGATCAAAACATTTCACTCCTTACTTCAGTCTGAGCAACTGGTCAGGAAAACCCCATATATGACCCTGTATATGAAATGAAATCTGCCTGGAGGACATATATGCCCCCTTCACACCAACTTGCTTGAATTAAAGAAGCTATTTGGATGAGCAGCAAAACATTTCAAGCCAACAAGAAAAGAAATCCAGTTGCCATGATTCAACTTCCAGACATTTGGACCAGAAGTCCAAATATATTTTACTGTTGAAGTTGGTAGAACAATAGTCAAAAGGACCTGGAACTGTTGATTGTTTGATTGCAGACCAGCTGATTTCAGTCTGAATTAGTTGGACTTGACATGCTTTGGAAATCTGCCCATAATTTTTCAAAAAGTGTTAACCCAATCATTTATGTAAGATAATTGCCTCAGAAACTAACAATACAGAATATGATAGCCTTCTGCAATTTTCATATACTCTCTAATTATTGTGCTCTGTTGGAAGACAACACCATTACAGTCACTCTTTCCCTTACTCCCCATCCCCAATCTCCTCCAGACTACAATCCCAGGTATGATAGTGATTTCCATTCCTTCTGAAGGTTTGAAAACAAATTCAACCTGCAGTTCAGTCACTTTCTGTATATGGACAGAAAGTCATCCATCTAGTTGCTTATCTCAGGTAGCAAAATGGATGTGTCAGTCCACAGTTAATATCTTCTGCACCTGCCATGAAGGAGGTGAATAAAGGCAGTGATATTTTTGGAATATGTGAGCAGAATCCTCTTTAAAATGTAAGGGAAATAATCTGACCTTTCGTAATTTACTAATGTAGCATGTGAACCTGGGATAGATAGATGGATAGATAGATAGATAGATAGATAGATAGATAGATAGATAGATAGATAGATAGATAGATAGATAGATAGATAGATAGATAGATAGATAGATAGATAGATAGATAGATGTGTTATATAAACATATGAAGGAATATGTTTCCTATTGCCCTACATCATACAACAGGTTAAAGTTTCCATTCTATGAATATTTGTATTACTCATTTACTCAATATGTCTGTGCATTATATAGGACTGGTTAAAGAGAAAATGTGAGGATCCCTGGAGTCATTCCAGGTTAAGATTTCTTCCAGGAAAATAATGGGTGAACAGAACCAGAATGTTCTTATTGTTTTTGAATGCTGCAGTTGGCATTTTATGCTTTAGATAGTGCTGGGATAATAGAAACAGCTGGGGGAGAAGGAATGTTGTAGAACTGAAGGTGATCTGCAAGGCTTCAGAGATACATGTGAATATAAATGCATAAGTTTTTTTTTTAAAAGAAGAAAGCCAAATAAATTCATGAAAAATTGCTTATTTGTTGAGATCCATTGGGATGGAACTCCTTTCCTCAAGCTTAGATTCCTGCATTTTATGGGGGTGTTAAAATCTTTTTAGAAAAATCCTTTATCTACAGCTTATTCGATGTTTCAAAGTAAAGAGATGAGGACAATTTGCATAATAAAATCACAAAAATGGAATGCATGCAACATTTGATATTTAAAATAGTCACATCTAAAGCTTTGAATCCAGGTATGAAAGGTTAATAAAAAAAATCATCCACAGAGCATATAAATTATGCCAAAATTTAAAATGAAAAACAAAATTATGTTCAATTCATGTTGCTGACTTAACATACAACTATATGTCATCTTGTTAAACCTCCATATTTTAACAGACCCAAGGAAAAGATTGAAAGAAAACTCATTATAATTTGAACTGTCACTTTTTTTTCCCCTGAATGGGAACAAAAAGTAAGGTGATGTTTGTTGTCCTTGGCAACTTGAAGTTGTGAGGACTTCTACTCAAAGAATTCCCCAGATGGTTGGAGAATGCTGGGGGTGAAATCCACACATTCTTCAAGTTGCCAAGGTTGACAAACACCGAAGGAACCATGAAAAAGAATCATTGGGCATGTACAGACTGTCTTTCCTAACACTGTGTAGCTGCAGTCAAGTTTTCTGTAGCCTGTATTGAATGCATGGGAGAAACCTCCAGGCTGGAGGACATTCCATCGCAGAAAAAAAAAGCATTGAAGGATGAGGTTGAACGGGATGTTCAGTCAGTCAAGATTCCATGAACCAATGAATGCATCAATGTGATTTATATCTATTATTTATTGTGCAATATGAAAAAGAGGAATACCTTACAAAAAGAAAACAAGCTCAAGTTATATTGATGACAGTGTTTTCACCTTAATAAATATATAGTCCTAGATTATATTCCAAAAAGGAGAGGCATTTGTCTTCCTTTTCAACTGGGGTTTGTTTGTAACAAAAGTTTAATATGGATTTCCTTGAAAGCAATATTTGGCACATGTATCAATTTTTCATGTTGAAGCTCCAGGTCATTTCCCAATGAGCATTTTATATAGTCTAGAATCATCTCACCACGACTGTGCCAAAATAACTGCAATGAAGGCAGACTGTATATATAATTTTAGCTGTGACTGGGTGATGCAGTGCAGATGCTTTAAGTTACATGTGGGGAATTGGTCAAAGGTTGGGGCACTAAGGTTTTAGCTGTTTCCTTTATTGTAATCCTATTTACTATTGAGACAGGTCGGTATGTTTGAATGAATGATGCTCTCATCGCCCAAATGAGATAGGAACTACATTAGTTCAGTGATAGAAAAAATGTAACACTTTAATGAAGAAGAGACAAATAGCAACTTGACTTCTCTCTCTAATACAAGCTGTGTTCCACATAAAAATCCAGAGAATCTTATTCTTCAAAGGCTACAAATTCTTCAAATGTAATGCTACAATAACATTAAGAAATTTTAGTCAACAAATATAATGAGTTAGAATCAGCTATTACATTTAATCCTTTGCAATATACTACATTTTCGGAATAGCATTAAAACTTCCTTGCCAGTATGAAAAGCCCACATCAAGCAGATCTTTGGTATATGCATGTATCAATAGGGATCTGATAAATTTGTGCATAAGCACATATATGTGCTGGTGTGCAGATCCTGATTTAGTGTATGTATATTGGATCCACAAAATGGCCACCTGGGTCTTAAATGCAGCTAGGCTTCAAATCATCTGGCCTCAAAACCTTTGAAAATATTATAATTGATCCCCAGGACTGCAAACTGGGTCCAGGCACATAGCAGCTATTATTTCAGAGTAACAGTTTTCTGATGCATGAATTTCTTTTCTTTACTTTCAGTCAATAAATCCAAGTCCTATTACCAGCATCTTCTTAAAAGAGGCATTCCTTCCTATCAAAGAACAAGGGATGGCTCTTTCAACTCATTGTTTGCCACCTGTCATTTTATAGCAGAATTACAGAGTTGGAAGGGACCTTGGAGGACTTCTAGTCCAGTCCATTGGTGGGATTCAAAAATTTTTACTACCAGTTCTGTGGGCGTGGCTTGGTGGGCGTGGCATTGCTTGGTGGGCATGGCAGGGGAAGGTTACTTGCAAAATCCCATCCCCTCCCACCCCACTAACCTACTTTTCAGGTCTGTTCTCCTTTGCAGGACAACAAAAGAAGACCAGCCAATCAGCTGGGACTCAGGAGGTAGAGAATAGATGGGGGCGGGGCCAGTCAGAGGTGGTATTGACTGGTTATCTGAACTACTCAAAATTTCTGCTACCGGTTCTCTAGAACTGGTCAGAATCTGCTGAATAGCACCTCTGGTCCAATCCCCTGCTCAAGCAGGAGATCCTATACCATCTCAGACAAATGGTTGTCCAATCTCTTCTTAAAAACCTCCAATGTTGGAGCACACACAACTTCTGGAGGCAACTTGTTCCACTGATTGTTCTTAACTATCAGGAAATTTCTCTTTAGTTCAAGGTTGGCTCTCCCCTTGATTAGTTTCCATCCAGTGCTTCTTGTTCTGTCTTCAGGTATCCATAATTACAATAATATTTAGAAGAAGAAATTATGTTATTTTAATTAAACACCAATGAATTAAAATTTGTAGACCTCTGCAAAAGGTAGGCCTCTGCCTTCTTGCTATAAATCTCCAGAACTGAGCTTCAGCTTGTTAAAGTGAAGAGCATTAATAGTATCTAGTCTGGCATATATGCCATGTTCTTAATGATGAACTTCTGAGGATGAACTGTCTCAATCAAGAACTGATGTGTGGAGAAATACTGAGGAACAGGAAAGCTTGCTAAAGAACAGATTGTAGCTCAGACATTAATATCGGAAGGTGGTGACAGGAACTCATCTACCCTTCAATAGCTCTTTTAGGCAGATGACTGGAAATATTTGCATCAGGGAGCCAGTTTGGTAAACTGGTTAAAGGCACCAGGGTAGTCTAAGTTTCAATCTTTGCTTAAGCCAGTTGAATTACTTTGGACCAGTCATTCTTTATCAATTCTAGGAAGAAGGAAATGACAAGACACTTCTGAAAATGTTTCCAAGAAGTTTGCAGAGACTTGCTTAGGTTGTTGCCAGAAATCATAAGTGATTTGAAGGCACAGATTATTATTAATTAGATTTAAAAAAAACAAACCTTGCAGGAACTAGCATAATAAAAAGTGTGCCATCTCGAGACCTTATGCCAGTCTTTCCATAGTATATTTCATTTATTCTGGATTTCGAGTCCTGTAATCACCGAGTTAGGATTAAAATTGCCTATACAGGTTGATTTTTAAGGATTAGAAACTCAACATATTTAGGAATGGGGAGGGTAACTTTAGACAGAATATGTTAATTGATAAACATCATTCTGTACTATATTTGATAAGATTCCTGGAAGAATGCTTTGTCTACATCAGCACATTTGCAGCTGTATGCACCACCAACTTCTATGTAATAGATTTCTTGCTGAAATCAATGTAGCAGAATGTAAGAAACTTGACATGGTAGTTCATAATCACATGGCACAAGAAGGCAACACAAAAACAGACAGGAACTAATCTGAGTGGGCCTTCCAGTATTCAGGAATATGGCAACCCACTAAAGCCCATGTCACACTGGCCAACGGATGCCAAAAGGACACAGCGGATGAGCAAAATGTTCCATCCGTGTTATCCGCTCTCAAAAGGGCAAAATTTGCATAACCGGAGCGGATAACACGGACGCAGGGAGGACGCAGGGCAGATGCAAAGTGGATGCGGAACAGAAGCCCAGCGGATGGAAGCAGATGGGGGCAGATGGCGAACCGCAGGGCTTCCGGGGGCCTCAGCAAAGCGGACGCAGAACGGATACAGCGGATGCACAGCAGATGAAGCGGATGCAGAGCGGAAGCCTAGCGGATGCACAGTGAGAAGCCTAGCGGATACCTGGCATTAATTGCGCATGCATGCGTCTGCCCCGCGGATATAATGGAAGCAGCTCGGAAGCAAGTCGCCATTCAGAGGAAAGACTACTGCCAGAACACATCGACTGCCTTGTGCTTCGCCTGCATATCTGCCTGCCAGCCTTGCTACCAGCCTTGCTGCCAGCCTTGCTGCCAGCTTGCTGCCAGCTCCTGCCTGCCAAGCCTTGCTGCCAGCCTGCCTGCCAGCCTTGCTGCCAGCCTGCCTGCAAGCCTTGTGCCAGCCTAGCTGCAAGCCTTGCTGCCAGCCAGTCTGCCTGCAGCTTGTGCTGCTTCCTGCAGCCTTGGTTCATGTCTGCTGCCAGCCTTGGTGCTGCCTGCTTCCTGCCAGCCTTCCTGCCAGCCTTGGTGCTGCTCCCTGCAAGCCTGCCTGCCAGCCTTCGCAGCCTTGCTGTCTGCCCTGCCTGCCAGCCTTGGTGGCTGCCAGCCTCCCTGCCAGCCAGCAACCCACAACCATGCGGAAGCACAGCAAGCCTCAGCCATCTGCGCCAGCCCTGGCAGAGGGACAGGGCTACATCCGCCCCTGGCCTCACTCTGGTTCTGCTGGGCTTCTGCAGCACGGGCTCGCTTTCTGGGGCTGGCGCTTCTGCTGCTTCTGCTTCTGCTTCTGCAGGAGCTGATGACAAGCACTCCAGCACGCCACACTCCACAGCCCCTGGACCCTTCACCCCTGGACTGAGCGACCAAGAGGAGTGCCAGAGACTCATTTTTGTCTTATAGCTTGTTGTTAATAAAGTCGATTTATGATTCCACACTTGCTTCATTTCTTTTTTTTAATAAAGTCTTGGTGGAAACTTCTAGAAATGGTTTAAGCCTTTGCATGCTTGTGGATGGGTGCAGTGGGATGGGCAGGGATCCTTTGGGATGGGTATTAGCTGTGGGATAGATAAACCTCCAGTGCAAGCATAGTGGGACTGTATGGTCCACCCTCCAGCTGCCACACCTTTGGCCCTTTATTATCAATAATAATGTAATAATCATCCACACATTTGAACACAAACACAACTTTTTATTAAACGCCCTGTTCATTGTAGGCCCACCCAACAATACATGGCCCAATCTCATCCATGTGATGAGACAGGCTGAAAGGAAGCATCCATTAAGCATCTACATCCTGTCCTTGCCACTCACTGCTCAGCTGGGGAGTTGCACCAGTGTCTCAGGAGGTTGGCGCTGCTTCTTCGTTTTCATGTGAGGCTCTGTGGAGCCTTGCACATCCTTAGTGTGATCAGGGTTTGCCTTGCCTCCATTCCTCAGGCTCCATGTCCCATTTCCTTGTTGGAGGTCCATGAGCCTGTTCTGCCAAGACTGGGTAGCGGGTGCGCATGAGATTGTGCAGGATGCAGCAAGCTTCCATGATCCTCCTCACGGTTCTCTGGCGATGCTGCATGGTGGTGAGAAGTACCTGGAACTGTTGGCCAGGATGCCAAAGGCGTTCTCCACCACCGCCTTGCCTCGACAGCCTGTAGTTGAAATCTCTCTTCACAGGTGAGGAGTCTGGAAGTGTAGGGCTTCATGAGGTAGGTTGTGAGGGAGAAGGCGTCATCCCCCCAGATGAAGTAGGCAGCACATCTTGTGTGTATTGGGCAGGGGTTCTGGATCTGGGAAGCCAGGATGAGTTGCCTTCCAGCTCCTCCTTGAGGTGACTGGCGTTGTATACCTGGGCTCTGAACATGAGCCATTGCCTGAAGCATCGATGTACATGAACTTGTAGTCAGCATCGACCATGGCGAAGAGGATGATGCTGAAGAAGCCCTTGTAATTGAAATAATGGAGCCTGAGTTGGTTGGAGCTTTGCAGGCCACGTGCTTCCCATCTATGGCTCCAACGGTGTTGGTAGTTCCACTTCTGATACCACTGCTCTGCAACTTTCTTCATCCTTCTTCAGTGGAGGGCATGGAGGAGCTCCTCTTGTATTCTTCGATGATGGCCTGCACCACTTTCTGACCACAGTGCTGTATGTGTTGGTGGTACCCTCTCCGCCGTACTGCATGCTCCTGTAGGAGGTCCCTGAGGGCAGGTGGCACAGAGTGAGTGCACCTTGAGCCCAGGTTCCAGGCTGGGGCGGAAGCTGGTGTTTGCCTTGGTCAACCTGGGTGTCAGCCACTGCACAACTTCGTCAAACATGGCTGGATGCATCCTCATGAATTCTGGAACGCCCGAGTGTCTTCCGCTCCTGAGCTCCACCATCAGCTTGTTGTACAGTCCATCCTCTGCTCTCTTGCGAACCATCTTCGGATCCAGACTCTTTTTGGGTGGCTCATTTTCTTCTCGAGTAGAGTTCACAGAGCCTGCAGATGCTTCGCACTGTTGCAGAACGATGGTGCTGCCGAAAGGACTTTATTTCAATCCACGGTGGACATGACTGGATGCTGTGGAAGAGGAAGATCCAGATGAAGGCTGCAGAGGTCTGCACCGCTGGGCTGCTGTTCTGAAAGTGAGATGCAGACAGTTGCTCTGCCTTTTTATAAGCAGTATAGGTGTCCCTTTGCATCTCTAGGATCCTCTAGGCATCCTCTAGGCATCCTGTAGGCATCCTTAATATCCGAGATAGGTCCCCTCTGCGAACGTTTTTTCCATTTTATACGTTTGTTTCCACTTGGCATCCATTCTGCATCCATTCTGCATCTGTTCTGCGTCCGTTCCGCTTCCTCCCTGCATCCGGGCGGATGAGAGTTGCCCGGATGCGCACGGATGGCCTAGCGATATAGCGGATGCGTAACAGATGCGTAACGGATGCGTAGCGGATGCAGAACGACGAACTGTATACATTTTCCGTGCAAAAGTTTTAGCAGCCAAAACTTTTGGAGCGGATGAAAGTCATAACGGATGCTGGACGGATAGAGAGGAGCAAAACGGAGCGGTGAGTCTCGTTTTCGAACGGATGGCAAGGTTTTTTGTCCATTTTACATCCTCTTTGCATCCGTTGGTTCGGTGTGACATGGGCTTAAAAGAGCTGGATCCTGATGTTCAACCTATCATATGGGTTTATTGCTCCAAGTTGTCCTGCATAATTGCCTGTTGATTTTTCTTCATGTGTAGAAGGTGGACAAAGAGATGAAGCAGCACCTTTCCTTCACTGTGGAAAGGGAAAACCACTGAATGGATAGAAAAATGTCTGTAAAAGTTTCTTAGACACCTTCCTTCTTTATAATACAAGTTGGTTATTTTTTTCTTTTCAGGTGTAAATTTCTCCTCCTTAAGCTCTTCAGCACATTTTATGTGCTTCTGTATTCCCTAATCTACTGTTGAGTGAGTGGTGCCAGTATAGCATGTAATAGTTTCTTCTTATGATTGATCCACAGACATGAGTTAGAAGCATCATTTTAATTTTGACAATTGTGCCATTAAAAATGGGGTTAAAACTGCAACATGCCTCCTCTATCTATCTGCATACATTAAGTGTGTCAATGTTTTAAATCCCAAAGAAACATATCTCCTTCCCCCATTAAGTTACTGTCATCTGATTATTTATCATTTCCCATACATTTGTGCCATAATGGATTAATTCTCCAGCTTGGGTTTTTGAGAAAGTTTTAGGAGTCTCCCCACCCTACCAGAGATCATATGGCATGCAACTAATTTTATATTATTATTGTTTTGCCTCTTTAATAATAATAATAATAAAAATCATTCAGCTAGGCATTTTGTAAGCCCAAAGGCATTTTTCTGTTTCTCGATGATATGGAGGGGTCTGTTCTGCAGGTTGAAGCTACCACATCTCAAACTGAATCAGCATGGAGAAGAATTGATTCTGCCAGTTAAATTGCTAGCTTCCCTCATCCCTATCCAGCTTGACAGATGTCCCACTTCAATTAACAGCCAGATGCAGCTAAATTCCTGTATTCCCAAGATGTTATGATGCTAAATAACCAGCAGTTTGTTTTTATAAATGAAAATATGGCTGTTATTTTCCTTTTTGGGAGCCATTAGATGCTGGTTAGTATGTGTCAGGTTAGCCACTTACAAACTTGAGCATTTAGATATGTAGATATTCTAAAATTCTTCTACTCCTCTCCTTTGGCTTCAGTTGTCTAAATCTGTTTTGCTTCATGGCCCATTTGAATTGATGCTCTGAGTTATAGTGCCTAGTGCCAAAAGCATGGGACCTATAAATACATGCTATTGCACTTATTCCATATTAGAAAGAGTGATTCTTGGCCTGTGCTGAAAGCAAGCCACCAACAATAATACAACTTCTATATTGTATACTAAACTTAGTGATGGATATATTGAGCTGGTCATCTGTACCTATCTGTTTCTCCCTGTTTTCATTAATGTGAATGTCCCAAGTAGCCTCTGCATTCTTCGTAAAATGGAATTTGACAGTACCATTTACTTTCCAAGTCCTGCTGATGCAGTCAGATATGAAAAATCATCAGTCACTCCAGAGAACATTCACCAGAGCACTTGCTACAACAAAAAAGGGCAGGCAGTGGGACAAGTGGAAATCCGCTCATCAGGTAGCCCTTGACTTATAACCACAATTTTACAACCTCCGGTTTCTGTTGCTCAGTGAGTCGTTAAGTGAATTTTGCCCTATTTTTACAACCTTTCTTGCTACAGTTATTAAATGAATTGCTCTAGTTATTAAATTAGTCACACAATTGTTAAGTGAATCTGGCTTCCCTATTGAGTTTGTGTCATGCCCCTGGTGGAGACTGACTCTGAGGGAGAGGAGGAAGAGCCAACAGGGAATGGAAGTATGGCTCCGGAGGTTGTGGAGGAGGCTGCGGAATTGTAGAGGCTGGCTGAGCAGTCACAGGAGGACCCAGACCCATCCATCCTTGGGCATGCAGGGAGGAGAGGATAAGGGAGAGACTTGATCTACTCAGGAAGAGAGGGCCTTGATCCTCTTCATGAGCTGCAGCTGTGACAACTGCATACTGGTGAGTGCTAGAAACAAAGCGTGGAAATATCTCTAGTTTATGGTTCCTCTCTGAATTTGGTGTCCTTCCCAATGTGTGCTCTGTTATCTGTGGATGTCCTCCATCCCTTATCTTGCCTGGTTTGTGTTGTTTTATATTCTTTATAATTTAAACTGGCATTTCCTCCTTCTTGTAACTGCTTGTGTGGGAGTTTTTTGTCTCCAGTCAAGGATATTTGGAACTTGGAAGCAAAGTGAAGGAATAAAAGGGTCTTTACCTGTTTTTTGTGACTGTGTTTATTTTGTATCCCACCCTGGGTCATCACAGTTTGGTTGTCAGAATGGTGATGCCAGGACACTGCAACTGTCATAAATATGAGTCAGTTGCCAAACACCCGAATTTTGATCACACGACCATGGGGATAATGCAATGGTCATAAGTGTGAAAAAGGATAATAAATCACTTTGTTCAGTGCCATTGTAAAACTTTGAACAGTCACTGAACGAATGGTTGTAAGTGAAAGACTACCTGTATTATCTTCAACCTTGTTCTTTTCTCATACAGAATCTACAGTTTCACAATATCCAACCATCATAGCCAACAATTAATTGAATTCTTGGATGGTTTCTAGGTCTAAGTTTACAAAAATCCTCTTGCCTTTCATAAGATCACATTCTTATCATTCCTGCTGTGCATTCTTATGGATATTCCTTAAATTAATTTCACAGTATATATAATCCTCTCTAATCCCCAAGAGCCCTGGACAGCTTTAGTGGGGCGTATTTCAAGTGTCATTTAATTATGACCCTTTTAGTCCAATCATTTTAATATTGGCAGAGGTTTTAAAAACCATTTTTTCTAAAGTCAAAAATTCCAAACAATCTTTTTTTTTTATAGGAGCATTTCCTCTTAGGGAAGTTTACATAGCTGTTTGCATATATCCTGAAGCTTCCTTCAGATTAAAAAAGAAAAATATATACATATAACCCCAAATTAAGGGGGGTAAACCTATTTTCTGTAACTTGTTGAGAGCATTTGCATAATTTGTTCAAGATTTTAAAATTTAATTTGGTATAATTCATTCTAATTTCATTAGGCTGACAAGGTGCAAGGAGCTGCTGACACTCACTTGAAATAATTGGAAATCTTGTTTCTAAACCACCTCTCTCACATACATGTATTTGTATATGTGATTTTACAGCCATAAGAGTGAAAAAACCTATAAATTAAAATGAAAATAGAAATATTTGAATTGCAATACAGGTAGTTCTTGACTTACAACAGTTTGTCTAGTGACCATTCAAAGTTACAATGGCACTAAAAAAAAGTGACTTTTCAAATTAACGACCATTGGATCATCCTCATGGTCAGGTGATCAAACTTCAAACAATTGTCAATTGACTCATATTTATGACAGTTGCAGTGACCCAGAGGTCACGTGATCACCAAGCAAAGTCAATGGGGAAACCAGATTCACTTAACAACCATGTTACTAACTGAACAATTGCAGTGTTACACTTAACAACTGGGCAAAAGGGGTGTAAAATGGGGCAAAACTCATTTAACAAATGTCTCAACAACATAAATTTGGGGCTGAATTGTGGTTGTAAGTTGAGTGACCTGTTTTTTCTGTTTGTTGGTTTATGTGGATTTGCAATATAGCAATAGCACTTAGACTTATATACTGCTTCACAGTGTTTTACAGCCCCTCTCTAAGTGGCTTACAGAGTCAGCACATTGCCTTCAACAGTCTGGGTCCTCATTTTACCGACCTCAGAAGGTTGTAAGGCTGAGAACCAGCCCACAGAACCAGTAGTAAAAAAAATTAATCCCATCATTGCAGGGATTAATAAAAGCTGTGGATTGGGATAATATGCCCTGAATCTTGGTACGAGTGAAGCTTGAAATGACTCAGAGTTCTGCATATGCATGGATACCACTACAGTAGCTGAACTCTGTTTAAGAACAAGATTAAATAACATTCTAGCTCAAATTGGATAGTAAATGGCCTAGCCCAGCATGGCAGGCCAGTTACACCAAAAGACAAAATGTATGAACTAAGAGGAAATATCTCACCTAGGGATGTGCGGTGTCCGACTTGAAAGGGTGGAATTAGAGAATGTGAAGTACGCTTCTAGTTAGCAATAAAGGATTGTCACAGAAAATATAAAAACCACGGAGGATGAGTGCAAAAGAAGAGACCTTAAATCACCAGGGGTTATGGGAAAGAACAGTTGACACTGAAACAGCTAATAACTTATTGTGCAAAGACTGACTGGAATCTTTTTTTCTTTCTTCCCATGAAAGAGCTGAACAGAATGTTAAGATTTTTCGCCCCAGCAACTGGCTTAATTCTGTTGTGAAAGAAAAGTAGCATAGACATTTGAAACTTCACATAAAAACCTAACCCTCACGAAGGGGAAAGATTGAAGTGCCTTTTGAAAGCATAATGGACACTGTACCTTTAGCACTGTATTTGACATGCTGGGAAATATGATGGCAAGCGACTTGCCAGAGAACAAAAGCTGACTTTGTCTCTTTGCTGCAAATGATGAGGTCTCTGATATGAAGCCTTCCCACACTCCTGAGTAGGATGTTTTATTAGAGTTAACCGGTTCCATTAACAAAAATACAAATAAACACTGGATGACAGCAAAGAGATATAGAAGATTCAAACTCTTTGCTGACACACAGTGGCCACTTGGGTTTTTACAACCCATATTTGGTAGTTTTAGTAAAGCTTTGCTTGAAGGACTGAGATCCTGTTTCCCTGAAGTAAACATGTCTTAACTTGGAGGTGCCTGGAAGCTGTGTGCATCTGGATAGGGACTTAACAGTAGCAGACTTAATAATAACAGACTTCAGCTGAACCCTGGCAAGACTGAGTGGGTTTGAGTTTGGGGCACTGCCAGTTCTAGGCTATGCCATCTTTGTTTTGGCTGGGATGCCACTGCCTCTGATTCTCCGGAATCTCGAGATCCTTCTAGACTCAACTCTGGCTCAAAGAACAATGACAATCGTGGCTTGTAAGGCCTTTGCACAGTTTTACATTATACAGAAGATGTAAAATGGACACCTAACATCAAAAATGTTATCATAAAAGCACAACAAAGAATGCTCTTTCTGTGCCAACTCAAACTGCCCAAGGAGCTGCTGATCCAGTTCTACAGAGGAATTATTGAGTCTATCATCTGCACCTTTATAACTGTTTGGTTTGGTTCTGCAACCCAACAGGACAGACACAGATTTCAGAGGATAATTAGGACTACAGAAAAAACAATTGCTACCAATCTGCCTTCAGTCAAGGACCTGTATACTATACGAGTCAAAAAGAGGTGTGAAAATATTTACAGACTCCTCACATCCCAGACACAAACTGTTTCAACTCCTACCCTCAAAATGACAATATAGAGCACTGCACATCAGAACAACTAGACACAAGGACAGTTTTTTTCCCAAATGCCATCACTCTGCTAAACAAATAATTCCATCAACACTGTCCAACTATTTACAAAGTCTTCACTATTATTACTATTAATCTTCTCATCACTCCTTATCACCCATCCCCTCCCACTTGTGACTGTATGACTGTAACTTTATTGCTTGTATCCTTATGACTTATATTGACTGTTTCCTAGAATGATTTGATTGTTTACTGTACCTTATGACTATTATTAAGTGTCATATCTTATAATTCTTGATGAATGTACCTTTTCTTTTATGTACATTGAGAGCATATGTACCAAGACAAATTCCTTGTGTATCCAATCACACTTGGCCAATAAAGAATGCTATCCTATCCTATTCTATCCTTTTCTATCCTATCCTATCCTATTATACAAGAGTTGTGCCCATTCCTAGATCAGAATCTAGGAATGGCTG
This sequence comes from Laticauda laticaudata, assembly GCA_004320025.1. Lineage (NCBI taxonomy): Eukaryota > Metazoa > Chordata > Lepidosauria > Squamata > Elapidae > Laticauda > Laticauda laticaudata. Next base: position 25,330 of record BHFT01026345.1, read on the forward strand.
CTTACACTCAGTCATATCAAAATCACCTTCAGTTTGGATTATTGTAATGAGCCCTACACGGGGGTGTCATTGAAGGGTACCCAGAAGCTTCAGTTGGTACAGAATATAGTGGCAAAGGCAGTTATATGTACTTCCAGAACAGCACATGTCATACCTCTGCTCTGTGACCTGTATTGGTTACCAGTTTAAACCTAGAGCCAATTCAAGGTGCTGGTTTTAACCTTTTAAGCCCATTGCATGAAATTGAGTTATCTTGGGACCTCTTCTTCCCAGTTTATATCTACTGTGCCATCCCATTGTAACTGGCAGGTCCTATCTGCTAGTGACTTAGATCTGATGGGTCACAAGAGATGAGTCTTCTCAGCAGTGGCACCTGCTTTCTGGAACCTTTTCTCACCTGAAATGCTCCATCCACATTAATGTTCCATAAATCCCGTAAGACCTGACTTTGTTTTTTCAGACCTGGAGGTCTCAGGGAGCCGGGAGTATTCTAAGATGTCTCCATCATTGTGTTTAATATATTTTCTTCTGTAACTGATGGTTGTATTCGGTATTTCCAAACTCTACTTTGGACCAGTCATTATTTTCCAGTCTATCGACACAGTCTTATTTTTATCAGCCATAAAATGAAGGGAGGTGCCCAAAAAAGCTGCTTTGAGTTTCTCTGAGAAAAGACCATATTAATCTCATGAAGCCAAACAGCATATATTTGCTATTAGTTCTCCTCTTCTCCTACTCCTCAGAAATCTCCCAATTTTACACACCAGGTTAAATGGCTGAGACTCCCTCAAATTATAAATTTTGTTGTGTAGCGGAGACCTCATCTGTATTCTCAGATGCTCACATATGAGACACAAAGAAGAAAACTTCTCTTGAGTTACTCCTCAGATGTACAATGAAGTCATTCAAGTGTTAAGTTTGACAGCCCCCTCCTTTAAGCATTTGGATATTTTAATTATGTCAATTAAGTTTGGAGGGTTTTTCCAATTTTTAAAAGTTTTTTTTGTGTGTGTGGTGGGAGAAGCCTGAATGTATTTTGAATAGAAAATTTGAGTTTTTCTTAACCATATTGGGAATATATGGTTCATCACACAGTCAACCAGATGTTTAGACTAGATTCAGCATTTATATTCATCAATTGAGTCTTTCTCAGGGTTCTGAGATAAATAAATGTTGTTTGATGGTATTAAAAGTATTGTTTAAGAATATAAACTGTTGCAAGTAAAGCTTCCTTTTGCAATTGACTGATGGTGATTTTTGTCAATGTCAGTGGTGTTCAAGTGATAATCTGGATGTTTGGGGATTGTACCCCGGGCTTCTATTCCTATTGATGTTAGCTTTGCTTCCTTTTCCCATACTCATTCTATATCTATTTGCAAATCTTTACACTTTGCCATTTTTTCCAGTTGTTTCTGTTCAGCAGTTAAAAAAGAAGTTGTGGATAACTGATGTGACAATGCCAGAGTATCCCAAAGGTGCTTTTTCAAGAGGCAACTGGACTTTTTGGTTTTTCTTTAAAGCTTCTTGGATGAGAAGCAAAACATCTTCAAAGAAAAACCAAAAAGTCCAGCTGCCTCTTGAAAAAGCACCTTTGAGACAACCATGACCTGGATGACTGAGAATCTCCACAGACAATACTAGGGGATAATATAAGACAAAGAATTGGAGATGAAAAGAAAATATCAAGGTCTGAAATTTGAAGTCAAACAATTATGATATAAAGTGGTAATGGTAATCCCAGAGGTTATTAGGACATATCAAAAAACCTTGGATTATATTTAGATAATCTGAACATTGATGAAAATTTCACCTGTCACTTACAAAAGGCCATTTTCTTGGGTCTGCACCAGAGGTGGTATTCATCAGGTTCTGACCAGTTCTGGAGAACTGGTAGTGGAAATTTTGAGTAGTTTGGAGAACCAGTATATACCACCTCTGACTGGTCCCGCCCCCATCTATTCTCTGCCTCCCAAGTCCCAGCTGATCAGTTGGGTCTTCTTTTGTTGCCCTGCACAGGAGAACAGAGCTGGAAAGCAGGTGAGTGGGGTGGGGAAAGAATGGGATTTTGCAATAACCTTCCCCCAGGAGTGAGGAGGGAATGGAGATTTTGCAGTATCCTTCCCCTGCTATGCTCACCAAGCCATGCCCACCAAGCCACACCATGCCGACTAAGCCACTCCCACAGAACCGGTAGTAAAAAAATTTGAATCACACCACTGGTCTGCACACATACTACATTGATGTAAAGTACAGTCAGGCAGAAGAAAAGAGCCAATAATATTTGTATCTCTTCATCCACACTTGGGACTCCTTTCTAGCAATCTATCAATAGAATTATTTAGAACAGGTTACAGGGAGTCCTCAGCTTACAACAGTTCATTTAATGCCCATTCAAAGTTACAATGGCACTGAAAAAAAGGGACATACGGCCATTTTTTCACACTTATGACCTTGTTAGCAACTCCATGATCAAAATTCAGATGCTTGGCAACTGGTTCATACTTGCTGTGTCCCAAGGTAATGTGATCACCTTTTGCAACCTTCTGACAAGCAAAGTCAATGGGGATGCCAGGTTCACCTAACAGCTGTATTACTAAGTTAGAACTGCATTGATTCACTTAACAACCATGGCAAGAAAGCTGCTAAAATGGAGCAAAACTCACTTAACAAATGTGTTACTTCACAACAGACATTTTGGGTTCAATTGTGGTCATAGGTTGAGGACTACCTGTACTGTCTCTTTTAGTTTTCCTGATCCTAGGGACAGGGAATACACCGAAAATGCTTTATTCGATAGCGGTAGACTTTCTGTTCTCTTAATTCATGCACTTTAATTTGAGAAAGATTGATAGGCTGTTTTTTGGGGAAAGGGCAGCATTATCCACAGGAAGGGATAAAAGTTGGCAGCTACAACTGTGAGATCAAAACCCTCCCATTTTTTACATGAATTAAAAAAGTCAAAACAATGGCCACAACACAAATCCCCATCATTACTGTCAGGCATCCAGAAAGTATCCATGATATAAACCACTCCAAGATGTTATCTCTCCAATTGATTTATTAGAAACAGAGCTGGCATGTCAAAAGCAATTTCCCAAGTGAAAGTTTTTTTGTGCATTACACAGAATCCACCTTCTCTCCTCTCACTTCTACACTTCATAAATCATGAGAACCAATTAACTGCAACTGGAAATTCTTAATACGACATACAGAATAACCTTGAACTTTTCAACTCCTCTAACTCTCAAAACAAAAATGTGGCAGCTGAATTTCAAAGCTGACAGGTGTTTCCCCTTGAAAACTCCTCCTAAAAGAAAAGAAAAAAACACATATAGGGGTTAATACATTGTCCTTAACCCCCTCTCCCCCCACACAAGGACCCTTCAGTTTTTAGGGAAAATCCTCATGGAATTGGTTAACCAATTGACCAGCATAAACATCCCAACTCTTTACCCAACTAGGATCTGAGAGGAGGCAGCCTTTCCATAAGACCAAAAAATTGCAATCGGCCACGGTATAATCTAGAATTGAGAATTTTTAAAATCTCATAATGTGTTTCCCCATGTACCATTAACGGTTTAGGGGAGAGATTGGCAGTGGTCTTATCACTGATGTAGTAGCTGGTTTTAGTAAGACGTAATTGGACAATGACCAGACTGATTATCTTTGAAATTGGGAATGGACCCAAGAATTTTGGACCCAGCTTCTTACTGGGCAGTTTCAAGCTAAGATATTGGTTGACAAATATACTTTGTCCCGTACTTTAAAAGGTGGCCTGTTTTTTATAAATTTTTGCAACTTGTTCAAAGCTGTTTTTGGATCTTCCCTTTCTTTAATGAGTTCATCCATTCTGTTAGGGACATGGATGAGGGAAGTTGTCTAGGTAATTCTGGCATCAGGACAAAATCCATTCCAGTGTTGATTTAGAATGGAGTCAATCCCATGCTGCTATGTACTGCATTATTGTAAGCAACCTCTGCAAAAGGTAACAACTCAGCCCAATTTTCTTATTGATAATTTACATAGCATCTAATATCTTGTTCAATCATGGCATTAGCTCTCTCCGCTGCTCCATTAGAAGCAGGAGGAAAAGCTGAGGATAACCCTTGAGAGGAACCAATGGATTTCAGAAATTCCCTCCAAAATTTTGTGGTAAATTGTAGCCCTCTGTCTGATATTACTCTACGAGGTACACCATGTAGTCTATAGATATGTTTCACAAACAACTTTGCAAGTTTTTTCACAGATGGAAGCTCTTTGCAGGCTATAAAATGGGCCTGTTTAGAGAATAAGTCAATTATAGTCCAAATGATCGTATTCCCTTCTCTCTTAGGTAATTCAATACCGTGTTTCTCACATAATAAGGCCGGGTGAGAGTTTCACATATAATTTGGCAGCTAGAAGTTTTTCTAGAACCTGTCAGACCAATTGAATATGTTCTTCCATGGTTTCACTGAAGATAAGGATGTCACCGAGGTACACGAGGAACCCCTGGTAAAGGTACGGGTGTAGCACCTCACTGATGAGCTGCATAAACACTGCAGGAGCCCCCTGAAGTCCGAAAGGCATGACTTTGAATTGG